>JASFDH010000026.1:0-48547 GCA_036937195.1 Nidularia pulvinata | reverse complement strand
TCGAGGGTGCAGCAGTGGATAACTGCCCTGTATCGTTCTTCATCGTATGGATATCCGAAGAGAATGTTCGCCTTAATTGACTGGTTTTGCAGCCAGGGGGTTTGGGCTGCATACGATATCGAATGCATAAAGCCATGCTCGTCTATCCTCGACTGGTCCTTGGACATGACGATCTGGCCTTCTATTAAGGTCATTTCTCCAAGTAATGCCATCTGCGGACATCGTGTTAACAAAAAGCTTCGGGCGAAAATAAAATCCAACATGCAAGGAAAGCCGTCTTCCCAGACGCAGTAGGACCAGTCACTACCGTTAGTGCGCCTTCAGGAATGCGAATATTCAGATCGCGTAACTTGAAGGAACGGTCTTCAGGTTGTGAATACACCGAAACGTCAGGCACTATCATTGTGTCAGATGAAGGCCGGTGTGAAGGACGAGATGATAGCAGTTTGGACATATAGAGGAAGATTGATTTGCCTGGCGAAGCAGCGTAAATACTAGCGTGTCGTTTATCAAAGAAGACATACGCGGTGATTCTTTTTCTATCTTCTTTTCAGCCTCCCTGGGTATTTCGTTCCACTTTAGCGTTGCATTAATCAGACCGAGACCATCCGGAGGACACTGAGCCGCTGATATTACTTCCTTGAGAGACGAAACCTGGTCAGATACTTCATCCTCGTTAAGATATATAGCAATGCGATCAAGAATGAGTCCAGCCTAAACATCGGTTGAGATAAAACCCCAAACAGAAAAAGATAACACTGTGCCTGGCGAAATTGGACAATCCATGTAGGGATGACGTGGAGAGGAAGACTGAGTTCGCAATTATCAGGATATCCTGTTGGAGTTACATTCGACGTAACATACCGAAGCATATTGAAAAGTGCGATGGACTGTAATGCAATAACACAATCGGTAAGTCGGAGAACAAAGATAGTGAAAGCTAGGACGTACCGTGAATGCGATACTGATCGTAAGCTCATTGCCTTGCATCACATAAACACAAAAAGACAAGATAGAGACGAAGATCGGTGCGCAGGTCCACAATGAGTAGAACATGATATAATTGATGCGAGCTTTTGCCCAATGAAAAATAAGGCTCAGTTACCAATGTCAGTCCATACCGCCATACCTTTCACCAGCCATTTCAACTCCAGCTCTCGTGCATCAAGCGCGCGCCCAATCCAATGCTCTTCCCAAGCAGAGAACTTGATAAGCTTGATCTAAAAGTGGCTTAATAACATTAGGATCATGAAAACGCTACAGTACCCACTGCTCCTATGAGCTCATTTACAACTCCCATTCGCTTATCTTTGGCAGCGATAGTACCTTTTAAGATTCTGATACTTCTCTTCGAAAGGTAGGCGTTCCAAGGCCAAATGAGGATGAGCACAATGACTCCTGCAAAGGCGCTGAGACCCAGCAGCCTATGGCAAGGCAGATAAGCGAGTGCGATAGGAGTGAGAATACGCACATACTGGTACAAGAAAGCTGCAGCAATGATGATCTCAAACGGCGCTGGAGTTGTAAATCGAACTTTAAATCACATTTCTAACACACAGAACGTAGATTCGTACCTGCATACATCGTATTTGCTCCAGTGATCGTGCGCGAGAGCTTTGCACCCGTAAATATGATTCCGATGAAAGGAAAGAAGCTTGAAACATACTCTATTGAGGTCGCTAGACATCATATTCAGAATCTTCCCAACACCAGCACCTGCTTTAGTATTATTGGGCCTAGCGGCCTTTTTCTCTTCTCTCTTCTTCTGTTCGCTACCTGCGGGATTCATCTTGGTGGCTCCATCTTCCTTCTTCGGATCGTTGTTGGTTATGACGGAAAAGGCTTTTCTTTTGAGAGCTTTATCGTAGATGGAGGCTGTTAATGCGCATTGCATGTGCATAGCCGCTCGCCGGGAATGCCAGTGGAACAGGGCCTCTGTTTGGGCCTAGATAAAGGAAGAACAGTACATCAGGAGAGATTAATGGGATGCTCGAGGCACAACACGAATCTACCTTCAGAAGAGAGCAGACAAAAGCAAGGATGGCGTACAAGTACGCCTTTCCGCGGGTTTCTGAAGTCGGACTAGGATCGTCGATAGAATCAAGGATAAGTCTGAAGGAATATGAGTTTGAATCGAGTTCTAAGTAATTGAAAGAACCATACTTCAGGAAGAAAGGTGCTCCATAATTCAGAATGACACCGAATATGGTAAGGGAGAAGTGGAAACTACGTGGGACAAGGTGAATCAATCAAGTGCCACGGTAGTGCGGATGGAGGCCGTACACAATGTCATACGAATTCATCACCCACAGACGTCGAAGGAGAGTAGAACCTCTAATGTGTTGAAAGTCTAAAATATATACCCTCGCGAGACGTGTGTAAAACTCACTTGATATCACGAAACTTTGCGAATACCGGGTTGGACTGCATAGTGGGGCTGCTGTTCCAAATTTCCTGCTCATTTAGAGTAGAGTGTCGTGCCTACATGCTTATTAACGATCACGGACCACAGCGAACCCCGAGCAGGACTTACTCTTCGAATAAGAGGGTATATCCAGCTGAACGTTGTCCAGTGGAAGAGGGTAATAAAGTCCTCGGGAGTAACAGTTTTTCCCTATCGGAGAAGGGGCGTTAGCACTTTAGCGTCTGAGCATTCTGTATGATCGAAATGTGATGGGTAGCGTTCTGAATAGAGCGATGATGGCTCTTCCTCATATGATTGTTAAGAGCTTGAACAATACTCACAATTTCATCGTTAGCGACTCGGTAGCCTGGAATACCGAGTGGCATGGTCGCGACTACAACCAGTAGCAAGCCAATGACAACCATATTCGCCGAGAGCATAGTGATAATAATCATTGAAGGCAAAGGTGTTGAGCTAGTGATATGATCGAAGACATAGCCGCCAAGCTGAAGTGCCCCAGTTGCAAAAACCGCTAGATAAAAGTAGAGGAGGTTGAAAGGGACCGTTGCAGTTAGATGAGCGACCGAATGAACGGCGGTATAAAGCCATGAAACCGCGAGAAGGAAGCAGTAAACGCATTCCCATTTATCTGTCGGGTCTTGATATAGACCGTAAAGCCCTACTGCACCCCAAAGCAACGCCTCCGAAGCTCCTATCAAAGCGAACAGCACTGTTCTCCAGCTGGATGTTGCGTTCGATGTTTTCAGTGGTTCGTTCAGTCTATCCTCCTCTTCTCGGGCAGTATCACGTGCAACAGGCTGTATACAGAGAGCCACAGCTTCTTCAAGAGAGAGGAATGGCTGAACTTTATAAGGTGCTAGATGCTTCTGAATGCGACCAGGAATGGGGAGAGATAAGACGCAAGACGCAAAAACAACCGCAGCTGGCAGTAAGGCACCCCAAATCGCCCGTACACACGAGTTAGTGAGCTCAAGAGGCCCACTATCCCCGCAGAACCGCATTGTCGAGAGCCCAATTTCTTCACCTGTGAAGGATAAGAAACCGTGAAGTTCAACTGATAAATCATCGAGTCATAACTTTATACCTCAGCACAGTCATGTATGTAAAAATAGCCCCTTGCTCTTTTGGAAGAGATCAGATCCATGTGCTGCGCGCTGTGATGTATGGAAAGCCGGACTGTCAAGCCTCCCAAGTCGCTGCCAAATACTTCACGGCCACTGATGCCGGAGCTTGTTGTCATGTGTAGGTTATTTTAAGAACGTCAGGACCTCGGAGAGTCCCCGATATGCCTTTGAAGCTCGCCGGTTCATGCCGAACACTGATGGGAGGTTTATGTTACTTATTACAGCTAAATTCGTACTGATAGAGTAGTTATAACCCAAGACTTAAAATTGAAGACCAGTCCTCGATTTAGTGTAAGTATGATTTATGTATACATGCGCACTGCACATGGTAGGGCTTTTAATGAAACAGGCGGGAAACAGGTTTAATCAACTCGAAATTCTTCCCCATTGAATCTAAGCCCCAGTTTCCTTGGAATGAATTTTGTTGGAAATGGAGAAGTCATCAAGTTCAAACCAAGTGCAGTAGTGACTACACTTGTGTTGGCCGGTGAAATATTCGAAAGCTGTGTTGACATTGCTTTCTCCAATTAATGTGTTGTCAAAACTTCCGTGCTCAGAAAGCAATCTAAATTAAACTCTTAGAAACTCAGTGGAACCAGAGAGAATTGAAATGTATATGGTTGGGTCATGACTTGAAGATCAGTCAAAAGGTTTCCAGCCCCTATGGCTATTATCAATATAGTACTTTTAAACTGAAATTTGACCAACAAACCTTGAAAATCAGACACATATACCTGAAAATGGGTGTAGACAAATTGAACATGCTGAATAGAGCAGAGAAATACTCCTATCTCATAACCTGGTTCATCCCATTCCTGCTATGGGATTGCATCTACATTGTGAATATATTTGATGAATGGCCGATCCAAGGGAAGAACTTCCTCAAGAAGATACGCTGCACGATGGGAAGACTGCACCTGCATTAGCACACAACTTTGAGGTGGGAAAATGCTAGCATCTGACTCGGCTGATACAAAGATAGCTATCAAAAATGTCACAAGCCACTTATCATGCTCGTGCAGTTCAGGTATTAGTCGACAGGCTAGTGTTCAGATTGTACGCCCAACTAACTGAAATTTCTCAGAGTATCATCAGGCTGCATATGATCGCTCTAACTCTATGTTTTTTTGGAAAAAAATTTGCAGCAGTCGATGCACATTTTTAACACCAATTCAACGAGTTTACTGTTAGAACGGCACCGGCAAACTCGTGACGAGTTCCCGACGTGTCGCGCCGCCACCTCCATTCTCGATTATATTCCCGGAACTCACCTGCAGCTTTGGATGTATGTACAATACTTTACGGACTTTATTTCTTATTGCACATAGCATTTCTTATGGCTATGAATATTCACTTTATTGTACTTGTATGTTCGAGCACTGCACTGCCCACAGTACTCGAAGCCTGGCTCCATTTTATCCTAACATTTATGTAGCCTTTCTTTGGTTTATCTACTTATAGTACATAGCGGCTTTTGTAGGATAAATACGACGCCTTCGCGTCGTCTTCCCTCGGTTGTTTGGCATGCAAACGCTGAGGTGAGCATTGATACGAAATACTTACTTGCTTGTTACTTACACAACAATCCTAGCTTCGTATTTTAGGTAACTACTTATTAATGCAGTCGTTTGGCATGCAAAAACTGAGCTTCATATTCTAGATTCTCTCATTTACTTTCAATCAAAACGAGCAAGAACTAACTATGCTACTCTATGAATACTCAATGTTGACCAAAATTCATCAAGGCATGGCCGCATTTGGAAACTCGGGCCAGAGGCACAAAATATATTAAATGGGCTGAAAAATATTACCCTTCGGCTATTAAAGATATTTAAAAGATAGGATGAGATACATCTGCTATAGACATCAGAGGTAGTTTTATGGAAAGTTGGTTTGCTTGTGAGGCAGGGTGATACGAATTAGGCATTGAAGCTACCGCTGAGTCAAAGTGGAGGGCTCTCCGAGGTCCTGATATCCTTAAAATAACCTATGCACGACAACAAGCTCCGGCATCAGTGGCCGTGAAGTATTTGGCAGCGACTTGGGAGGCTTGACAGTCCGGCTTTCCATAGTGATGGGCAGAACCTCTTCGAAGATGCGCCAAGAGACTCCCCACAAGTGCACATAAACATGTCTGTTCGTGCTCGCCGCATTCCTTAGCACAGGAATGGTAATTTCAGGTTCACAACCAACCTACAACATTTCTATGAGTAAGCTCAATATCTCCGACGAGAATTGTATCCACCGAATAGATCGGTGATTGTCATGATTCAATCTTGATAAAATATCGTGAAGACAGCCATGTGATCGATCCCTCTACCACGAGAAGCATGTGCTCGCCCATCATATAAAACCTATCCTGCAGAACACGTACGCCCTGGGTTCTAGGCAGCACAATATCCTCTCTAGTTGCCGAAGATCAAACATACCGAGGCCGATAGAAATGTTGACAAGCGACCGCATAAATCACTCCTTATGAAGGAATACTTATAGACGGGCTTCCTTCTCGTACGCAATGGTGAATTCCAATATTCCGAAACATTGGTGATATGTTGGGAAGTCGGGCATAGCGAGCGCTGGGAACGTGGAGGACAATCAGCTAAATCTTCGAACACTCTTTGCAGTTGTGGCTGCTCTCCTCAGCATTCCTCTTTAACATCTCCATTCCGACGTCCTTGCAGACTAAGCTGCACCCTGTTCATACGCATGCCAATATCCCGAAGGCATCTATAATCCTGGTCAGGACGTTAGTACTTTGTCAGTACTCGGTGAATACCCAAGTCTCGATTGATGCTGCGTGAGCCCCAAAGGTATCCTGAAGCACTATAAACACCTTCGTTTACTAAAAGACTGCAGAACTAGATCTACTCACCTACTTTCAATGGACCACCGCACCAGCTCAGGTTCCCCTGTGTATGCCCGTCGTTTCTCGCTATGCCATGAGATTAGATTAGAAGTGGATGGCGTGCAAGTATTGCCATCTCGCAGGAGAAGATATCATCCGTTCATATCGTTAGAATCCAACTTGAGGTTATATCCAATTTGTAGGCATGAACATCGAGTCGCGTCTAGGCGTGCACCGACCAACATTCCCACCTCTGATGCATGATCTTATGAGGATCTTGGTGGCCGGCTCTTGCCGGCCTAACTCGATACATGTCATATATGCTGATGGGCTGCCATTGCCCTTTATTTTCAGAACGGTATCCAGGTTCTACCCAAGGCCGCTTGAGCAACGTCTCCGAGCGAGGACGAAAACTGTGTGAATGAGCTGCCAGTACCACAGCACAGCATTACTGTAACTCGCCCTGTCACCGAGGCCTCTCAAATGCTCTCAAGCATTGCTTCACCAGTCCTAGTCCCCACGACACAGACTTTCCTTTTAATATTGCTGCCACTACGATCTTAATCTAAGCGAGCATCAATCTGTGCATATGCCTAAAACTGGGACCGATGCTTTGTCACTCTGGTTGCTGTTATCCGTCGTCCCACGGGCCTTTGCTCAGGTCCTCAGAAACATCACAGCCAAACCTGCGGATGATCCACGTTTCTTGTACGCATTATCTCTTATACTGCATGACTACTGGATGGGTCTTACGAAGACTGCATCAGATATACCGAACATTGGGATTCGGAGGGAGCCTGCGGTCTTGTTTCCTGCATGCCGAATGAAAGCTTGTCATTCAGCTTCACAGGTATTTGTTGACTGCAATATGATTTTCGCTGGTAAATATATCTCACACAGCTATGAAACTCGGCAGGTGTTGCTGTTTATTATGTTGGGGGTCCTGTCCCCCGCCTTATTGGCGGGTTTATTGCAGCAGTTCGGGTGGATGATGAAACCACGATGGTGGATCTATCTGGTGGCATCTTCTATGGTGGGAGCGGCTGCGAGTTGATACCCTTCTCTGCAACTCTACTGGAGAATAAGAGGCATACGGTCAATGTCACTCTAGTTCAAGCTGCTCGGGACGGTTCATCATTAGTGTGTGCTACTCTCACGGGATTTATGTACGAGTCAAACCTTGGGTACATGCGTCACCTTTATGCCTGATAATGACATATATCTTCCTCCAGATATACTGTAGTACAAGATAAGCAAGAGAGCACCAGTATTACCTCTAATTTCCCGTCTACCTCGAGTTCAACGTCACCGCCATCTACAACCACGCTGCCGCCTCCGTTGCCCAAGCCACCGAAAGATATGGTCAACCCGTTCATGCCACTAACGATTGCCGTCGGCATTGTCCTTACGGGTTTAGTCCTCTCTGTCTCGATCATCCGCATCTCAAGACGCATCGCCTCGCGTACCAGCATTTCAATATCTGACTCCATCATATACCACAGTGACGGGCACCAGTACCATTCCACTGACAATTCCAGAACGTCAATACACGACTCTTTTAATACGACTACCACTGTAAACGATAGGTCGTTTAATAGAGAGCAGATATTTACATCCTGAACTTGAACACAACTAGTGAATAATTAAAATTAATTGCTTTTGTGCTTCGTTTAGGTTCTCTGAGAGATCATAGCTTTGACTCTGCACGTCATCAGAGACTAATCGCATCGCGGTAATAGCTGAGAAGAATATAAACCCCGAGCAGGCTGCGAATAACCCGGAAAAGCTGCACAAGAAGCGTATGCGCGTGTAGTAAGCACGCAATGCGCCGCGGCACGGCAGCGGTCTATTAAGGGCGCTGGACCTCGTCGCTTCGACCCGCCAACAAATCACGCAAACCAACAAATTTTGGGAAAAGTTTTCGAGTATGCCGAACCGGGAAATCAAAAACTGCTAGCGACGTACATAGCATTACAGGGTAGCTGTTTATTTAATCCTTGTCAACCAAATCTGGTTCACCACTGAACTTTGCTAGCCATTCCTTCACACCACCCTTCAAAACATAAGCTTTGGAAGAAATGTTCCCAGTTTCGTTAAGAAAATCTTGGTACCTAAAAACATCATGATGTTATTAAACTTCCATGAACAACAGAAGCAATCCGAGAGTTTACCATCCTGCGCAACGAGGCCCGCGACCGGAAGAGCTGGAACAATAAAAGATCACTTTCTTCGTATTCCCGAACTTCTCGGCAAATGAGGGGAGGTTGTCGTGGAAGGTTTGAGCAGGAACTTGATAGCTTCCGCGAACATGTCCGCCCTGATTACCAAAAGTCTTTATACCATCAAACTATTGAAAAGGTAGCTGTACGTACACCATGATCATTCCTGCGTACGTCAATGACAGCAATATCCTCCTTGTCGTTCGATGTACCACGAACAAGCTCTGCAACTTCATCAGCTGTAAGTAAATCGACCGACGATTGTGGTTTAGGGAAAGCATCCCATAGACTCAATAACATGCTCTTGTTTTTAACGGGGGCATGATCTTGTCTTTCCTTGACTGCATAGATCTGGTACGACGCTGCAATGAAGGTGATGAGATATTGTAGATTGGGATTAAATCAAGAGTATACGTACCAACCCAGGTATTCACATCGAATGTAGGAGGAGTAATGATTGACGAGGATGAAGTACAGCATCCTAGTACCACATCGTCTGACTTTGTTCCGGCTTGGTAATATACGTTCAGATCGCTCTTCGTGTCTACGAAGATAGCATCTGAAGACACCGGTTAACCGAAATTCAAAAAGATTTGATGTCCTATTTGCCTTTAAAACCTGCCTGAAGAAGTAGCTGCTTGTACTCAGTCTGCTCTATGGCGCCAGAAATGCAGCCTATATACGCGCTCAAGTCGTTTTTGATGTCTTCTGGAAGCGGCGCTTTCGCGATGATCTGGTGTTGTTTGTCATTAAATGAAGCATCAAGACAAAAATAAGAACACTCACGTCATCCAAAACAATCCTGCCTCCAGGTTTGAGCACCCGGTAAGCTTCTGCAAGTACTTTCACCTTCCCCGCCGACGGCAGCAGGTTGATAACGCAATTTGAGAGAATGGCGTCGGCAGAGTCAGATAGAATGGGAAGGTCTTCTGTCAAGAGCGCTTGGACAAATGCAACCTCAGGAACCTGGAGGTTCTGCTTCTTCGCGTTTTTACGGGCGAGTGCGATCATCTCCTGAATAGCGAACATACCTCATCAGCAATTACAAATGAATGGGTATGAAAGACCACCAGCTCACAGGTGACATATCCAATCCGACTACTTGCCCTGTCCGTCCAACCTTCGATGCCGCAAGGAAAACGTCTATACCGCCACCTGAGCCGAAGTCGAGGACATTCTCGCCCTAGAGCCGTAGAAGGTAAAGCGCGACGACGAGATGGGCAAAAATGAGGTACACGCACCTCTTTAAGGGTAGCAGTTGCTACAGGATTGCCGCAGCTGAGGCCCATATGAGCTTCAGTCGGGATAGACTGCAGCTGTTCCTCGGTATATCCAAAGGCAGAAGCAACATTTTTGGCGTCTTCGTAGAGGCAAGGACGCGAATGAGATCAATAAAAGTACTGAAGCTTAAAAATGAGAGATATAAATACATTCACCACTGGTCCCTATCTTTGCTTTTGCACTGTATGCTTTGTTAACAGCTGCGACAACCTCGGTATCAGAAAGAGCGAGCTGGGCTAGTGATTGAGGCTGGCTGGGAATCTGAGAAGCAGGCGGACACGGACATTTTGCGTCGACAGTAGAGCAGCAAGCCATGATTGAGGGAAGAAATACAGATGTGAGAGAACCAGATGGAACTGTCAGGTTGTAGACGAAGGTCAGGTCGGACTATATAGACCATTTCGAATTTGAGTGCTAATTTGATTGTGGGAGCATGAATGAGGTAAGCCACGGTGAATGCCAATAGCTCTGAAATCATATCACGTGCATAATTCATATTCGAATTCGAATTCAAAATCAAAATCAAAGTACGGATGTTAAAATCAATTCAGCCCATACTGGTTCTCTTCCCAAACTCCCCTTCTACTCTCATGAACGCTACCGTTTTTCACGAAAAGAATACCATGGAAGATATAGCTTTCTCTACACTCCCTTCTGCCAACACCTCACCACTTCATGGTGATGGTGCAGAGGCTGTTGCAGAGCTAGTTAGGCCGAAGAGTACGTCTTTGAGGATGCCTTAATTCTTCTCGAAACCGCCTCACCCGCTCTCTATCCAGACATTTTCAAAGAACTTGGTCTCCTTGATAAACTTCTAACGCCTCTGATACTAGTGTTTATGATAGTCGGGGTGGTTATCGGAGTATATGTCCCCAGTATTAGGACAGCCTTCAGCACTGTCCAATTCCATAGCATATCCGTTCGTAAGTCAAGTCATGCTATCTTAAGATTCCGTATCTTACTCGTAGCTTTCAACTCATAGCAATTGCCGTTGGTCTCATCGTCATGATGTGGCCTGTGCTCACGAAGGTCCAGTACGAGAAGTTACCCAAACTGTTCTCGTCGTCGCGCATTTGGATACATATCGGAATATCTCTCATCCTTAACTGGACTATCGGTCCATTCGTGATGCTAGGTCTAGCATGGGCAACTCTACCCGACCTTCCCACTTATCGAACGGGCGTTATTATGGTTGGACTTGCCCGTTGCATTGCCATGGTCATGATCTGGAACCATCTTGCAAGAGGCGACCCTGACTATTGTGCGATTCTCGTCGTTCTCAACTCCATACTTCAGATAATCCTCTTCTCTCCTTACTCGCTATTATTTATCAACGTTATTGGGAGTCAGCACGAGTCTTCAATTCATGTTTCTTACGGAAACGTCGCGATCGCGGTTCTCATTGTACGTTCTTGAAATAAAGCTGTCGCCGCTTTTACTGGCTAATATATTATCCTCATCGTAGTACCTGGGTATTCCTTTGGTGGCTGGCGTCATTACGCGCTATACTGTCTGGTATCTCACCAGCAAGAAATTCCTCGACACAAAGTTCCTCCCGATGTTTTCGCCTCTCGCTTTACTCGGGTTGCTATACACCATCCTGGTCATGTTCGCATACCAAGGCCATCAGATCGTTAATAATATTAGACCGGTCTTCCGCGTATTTGTACCCATGATCCTCTACTTCATTATCATGTGGACATCTACGTTCGGCTTCATGTATTATCTATCTCGCCGGGAAGGCAGGAAACAACAACACCTCTTTGGATATGAGATGGCTGTTGTCCAGTCATTCACGGCGTCGAGCAATAATTTTGTGAGCTCTTAATAAATTAGAACCCGACTAGATTTTTGACATTTTCATAGGAACTTGCGATTGCTGTCGCGATTGCTGTCTATGGCATCGAGTCAGATCAAGCTCTCGCAGCCACAATTGGCCCTTTAGTAGAGGTACCGGTTCTGCTTGCTTTGACTTGGCTTGCGCTCTTCTTCAAGGCGAAGCTCAACTGGGGTGGTCCTCATGTATTTGTAGTATCCAGGGATGATAAAAGTATCTAGAAATCGAAAGATGAATATTTAGCCTCGCCCCACGTATAGTATATTTTAGATAGCATCTCCTGGTTTGTTCGTATATTAACTTCATGCATATCCAATATTAGACTCGAATCAGCCCCTGCAATCCAGCCGTAGCATAAACGTCTACAAGCCGCTCTTTTACATTTGAAGAAGCCCAGGTATCAGTATAAGCGCGTCTATTTATGCCCCAGGATGGAATAGAGCTGTCCGTCGTCTAGTTGTTGTGAGCTTCTATGTATGCGTTTAAGGAACCGAGGCATTTCTGCTAAACACAGAATATGATATCAAAGACTTGGCCACCATAAGTATGAGTCAGTGCATAGACCAGTCTATCTTGAAGTCCGACAAAGAAAACATAGCCAAGTAGTAGTTAAGGCTCATCAGCCAGCGTTAGGCGAAGGCGGCTCGAGGAAGTGACGCGTATCCTCATGAAGGACTTTAAAGATTTCAGGGACGTCTCTAGTTGCCACAGGAGGCGAGGAGAGGCGTGCGACATCGAGATACAACGGAGGTGGTGGTAGCGTCTGTGCACAGCATGCGCGAGGAGGTAGGTTCAGCAATGTAGAATGACGATAGTCGAGGAGAGGAGCATGACACGGGATTGCGATCTTCGAGGGCTGGAGTGCGAATACAGAGAGAAGGTCAGCAGGCAGGTTGCAGACTGAGAAGAGCTGTGGATCGTGGCCGTGCGGGCTTGGTTTATATGCGTGCAATATGGCACATCAGCGTTCAACGAGCGGGGGGGCATCGCCAGGGACGGCGAGCGAAAGTAAAAGGAGCCAGTGGAAATGAAGGCCGAAATCAGACTCCAAACCAGCCGGGGGTAGCGCTTATATAATTTCTCCGAAGTCAAGCCGAGACTTGACAACTTTGAACGCTTCCCTCCGACTGGCAAAACTTGTAAATTTGCTTTTGCTTGGTAAGGCCGTCGACTGTGACAGCAGAATCCTCCTCGAATCGAAATTTGTTAAAATCATTCATAATATCTTGGTATAAGTACATGCAGATAAGGATCAGTACATAGTTTTACCCCACAAGCACCATTCATCATGACACTCTAGTTCGTGCCCGGCTCCGGCACCGGGATCGCCTCCAAGTTCCAGTAGCTCTCCGCGTACTCATTGATGGCACGGTCAGAGCTGAACTTGCCCATCTACGTTTGAAGAGTAAATAAGATCGTGTAATTAAGGTAGAGAGCGTACAAACATACCTTGGCAGTAGTGCGAATGGACTTCTTGACCCACTCGTTCTGATCCTGGTATGCCTCGTCCACCATCGCGAGGGCAGCGATATCTACACGCAAGAACCACAGTCAGAACCCACATCCGCAGAGAATAATACTGCACATACAGGAGTCAAAGTCGTCCGAGAGCAGGTAGTAATCGCCCTGGCGGATGGTGTTCAGGAGCCTAAAAGCCAATCAGACCCAGCACAACTTATGATTTACTCCGAAGACACTCACGGCTCATACACACCGCTATCGCCAAACGCACCCGCAGAGACCTGGTTGAGCACATTCGCCAGCGCAGGGCACTTCTCCTCCAAGGGCACGGGGTGGTACATGTGCTGGTAGCGCAGGTCCTCGACGGCAGGAGTAAGGTGTCCGAAGAAGAACACATTGCTCTCCCCGACTTCTTCGGCGATCTCGATATTCGCACCATCTAGTGTCATTCCAAGTAAGTCCTAAGATGCAACTATGCAGGGACAACGAAAGGTACGCACCAACGGTACCCAAAAGTAGCCCGCCATTCAAGCAGAACTTCATGTTCGACGTGCCGGACGCCTCCGTGCCGGCGGTGGAGATGTGCTGGCTGATGTCGGACGCGGGAATGAGGACCTCAGCGAGGGATACGGAGTAGTCGGGGAGGAAGAAGAGCGTGAGGTAATCTTTGGTGTCGGGGTCGGCGTTGATGACGCGCGCGACGTTGACGATGAGGCGGATGGTCTAAAGGAAGCGATAAGTTCGAGGGTAAGAAGATGGATTAGAAGAGGACGAACCAGCTTGGCAATGTAGTCTGGTTACATGAGGCGACGTTAGCCCTGCACCATGGTTTCATACAGAAAAAGAGACGTACACGCAGGCGCAGCCTTGCCAGCAAAGAACACTACTTTTTTATTCACCTTCTTCCTCTCGGCCGGCGTCATCTTCTTCAACATAAAGTACCTCTGCACCCCATCCCGTCAGTATCCATCCACCCCAAACGCACTCAAACGTCACTCACATGAATAACTCCCAAAATATTCAGCGTCTGACGCTTATACTCGTGCAACCTCTTAATCTGCACATCGAACATAGCATTCGTGGGCACCTCGAGGCCGAGGGTGGTGCTGACGTGGTGTGCCAGGCGCTCCTTGTTGCGGTGCTTGATCGCGGACCACTCGGCGCAGAACTTCTTGTCGTCGGCGAAGGGTAGCAAGCCCTCAAGCTTGGTGAGGTCTTTGAGCCAGACCGACTTGTCGAGCTTGAGGGATTTGGAGATGAGGGCGGAGAGTTCGGAGTTGCACTAGCGAATGGGGGGTCAGATGGAGATGAGGACATGTGGGTAGGAGGGAAAACAAACCTGATCGAGCCAGCGGCGGGGAGTGACTGTCCAATACCATCAGTCATTCCATTTCGTGCACATCAGAAATATCAATTACTTACTTCCATTAGTGACATTTCCAAACCTATCCGAACCCGCATCAACATCCATCTTAAAATCATACGAAGCAGACGAAACTCACTTGCTGATCCCCTCAAACTCAACGAAATCCTTCAAAATTGTCGTCTTCACAAGGTCGGAGTGCAACTACCAACCCCAAGCACATATCAGTCTCCTCTCTCCTCCACTAAATGATAAAGATGGAGAAAACACACCTCAGCGACACCATTGACCTTCCTGCTGCCTATACCCCAAAGCCTATTTAGTCCCCGAAAGCAGTAAGGGAACAAGGAGGAGAAGACATACCAATACACGCCAAATGCGCCATGCGCACCTGCTTAGGAAATCCTTCCTCAATGAGCGACATGCGCGCAAGGCGGTCTTTGTCCCCAGGGAATTTCTTCTCCACGGCTGTGCACGAACATCTATTAGCATTTCCTAAAATAACAACCAGGAAGGGGGTCAAACCTTGCAGGAAGAATCTTCGCCACGAGAGCAGATATATAGATAAGCATCCAGCCAGCAGCACCAAGACATAGAACAAGGAACTCACAGGTTGATATCATAAACAATCTGCATATGCCTCGGGAGGACATGCTCCATCAAGTCGGTGGGCCACTTCTCCAGGGCTTCCTATCAATATCAACATTCCACATCGTTAGCACCCCAACAAAAAAAGAGCGAGAAATGGAGGAAGTACGCACAGGCAACACGGTATGGTTCGTATAAAAGAACGTATTGGTCACAATAGTCCACGCTGCATCCCAGGAGAGCTCCTCCTCGTCGATGAGGACGCGCATCAGCTCGGGGATCGCAAGGGTCGGATGAGTCTGTGCGCATCATACAACATGTTAGCTTTTTAACAGGGGAAACGAAGAAGGAGGACGTGCATCGTTGAGCTGGATCGCAACATCTGCAACCAAGGGAAATGATTAAGGGAGGAGGAAAGGGAGGGAAAGGGAAGAGACGCACAGTCCGGGAACTCAGTGATGGGCTTCCCAAGGTTCTTGAAGCGGCGCATAATGTCTTGCAGGGAGGCGGCGGTCCAGAAGCTGCGCAGTCGTCATTGTCAGCACATGGAAGGGTAAAGAAGGAAGGAATGGGGGAGGCATACTACTGCTGCTTCAACCTGAGCTCCTTGCCGACTACACGCATTGTTAGTTGCATAATTGAGACGAAAGAAAGAAAAAAGCGTACATGTCCTATGAAAATACAAATGGTCAGCAAGATGGGAGATGGGGAAGAGGGAGAGACGCACGTATGATCATTAGGATACAAAACAGACGTGATTGCCGCTGCACTATTCGACGACTCCACCGCGCCCTCATAATTGCCAGCTGTCCACCAAAAACTACATCAGCACCATACCCCAAAAAGTCACCCCCCAAAACACCCCCACTCACCGTTGAACGAATTCAAATCGAACCCTCTCTTCGGCTTACTCTCCCACAGCCGCAAGTTATTCGTCGTGGTCGTGCCATAGCCGGGGATCATAACGTCGTACGCGACGGCGAGCACTTCCTGGCCGCCGTGCCACGCCGCGCGACCGGTGCCATTGTCCAGGCGCTCGGCGTGCCCGTAGAAGCGCACGTCGTAGGTCACGTCGAGGCGCGGGAGCTGAGTGAGGGTTAGGGATCAGAGAAAAGGAAGGAGATGGGGAAGGGGGAGCAGAAAGACCAACTTACCTCCCAGGGGTTCTGGTTGTCCAGCCATGGATCGGGCGCCTCAAGCTGGTTCCCCTCGGGCGAGATGAGCTGCTGGAAGATGCCGTACTTGTATCGGAGGCCATAGCCCCATACTGGGAGTTCCTGCGCGTTTATCGCGCATTAATAGCTTGAACATACAATTACGAGACAACGCGTACGCACCTGCGACGCAGATGAATCCAGATAACACGCGGCGAGCCGACCGAGCCCACCGTTCCCGAGAGCGGCATCGCGCTCCTGCTCGAGGATGTCCTCGATGTTGAAGCCGAGCTGTTTGATGCCCTCTGCGTATTGGTTTTTCAGGCCGAGGTTGAGCATCTAAAGAGCGCGTAAGCGCGGGCGTGAGTGCGGGTGTAAAGGGACGACGGAGGGAAGGGCACGCACGGCATTGTCGAGCGTCCGGCCCATGAGGAACTCGAGCGAGAGGTAGTACGCGCGCTTGGGCGCCTTGCGCGTGTAGTGCATGGTTGTCTCGTTCCAGTTCAGCTGTGCGGGTCGTGTCAGTGTTTAGTCAACTACATCGCAGTTGAAGAGGGACGCACGAGGAGGTTATCGCGCACGGAGAGCGCGGCGGCCTGGTACGCGCCGAGATTATCTATGCATGGAGTAAGTTAGCTGTGTATGGGAGGAAGGGAAGAATAGTGCACCAACCGAGATTGTATGCCTGCCTCGCAATGGACGTTTGCACATGGTTCACGAACGACTTCGTAATCGACGGGACATCTACATCGTCCACCTATTAACACCCCTCTCAGCAAGCACGAGCGGCGCACATACCCTTATCCGGCCCGCGCATTGCGGCCTTCCAAGTCTTCTCGTCGCCCTTGGGCCACTTCTCCTTCCCCGTCGCGTCTGTCTCCGGGAGGTATCCTGTCCCCCTTTCACATCAGCAGCCGCCACCACCGAAAAGACCTGTGCAAGACTCACCTGTCAACGTGCGCACATGCCGCCTGGGGCGCTTCGCCTTCCCAATAGCCTTAGTATCGATCGTCGAGGTCATCCTCGGGGAAAGAAAGGGGGAAGAGGGGGGAGCGTGGATACGGTGGGAGCGCGAGCGGGCTTATATAGGATTTGTGGCCTCGGAGTATCAGAAGGGACTGAGCAAGAAGGAAAGGAAGGAAGGAAAGGAAGGGCCGCTGAGCCGCGATATGATATCGCGATTACACATTGTTACTCGACGTCATCATGAGCTATGTACAGGGTCTGGAGCAGTGCTTTGCTCTGGGCCACGGCCACCGTCGTTACGGCACCCACGTTCCTCATCGTGCTCATCGTCACTGTGCATGTTTGCTGCTAGTCGTCGTATACTGCATATTCAACTACTCACTTAGACTATCCCTATGAAAAGCACTCCTCCCCCTCCCGGTTCAGGCCGCCAGTGCGGCGCTATCTACCTAGGGTCCTGTCGCGAGCACACATCCCATGACAGACCACCCCAGTCTGATCCACGGACAGCGCTCACTACCACCAAGAGATGCTGCACTACCGCGGGCAGGGTACGTGGGACGTGTGTCTCACACGGCTCTCAGGCCGGTCCTCCGGGGGACTCTTCCACATAAGAACGAGCTGCACTTGTATAAGAGCTCGAGCTTCTCAAGTTCGAAAGAATGGAGGCGGGAGTGAAATTGCAGTTTAGATTCTTGTCGTCGCTCTCACAGAGTCGAGGAGTCGTCATGAGTGATGGGATGCGCGTCATGCGCGACGCGCGACTAAAGTAACAACACTGACGCATTGGCGATGCTGGTCAGCTGGCCCATAGCAAGCGCTAAAAGTGCACCAGAAGGCTGAAGCCGTTGAGAAGCCGTCCGTGCAGAACGCGAGGCTCCCCAAAGGAGTAGACGCGAGCCCCCGATACGGATGGCCTCAGAGCACTAGTCGCCTTCTCAACAAGTGGACAAGGGAGTAACAGAAGCACAGAAGAGAAAGGAAAAGCAGAGTCCCATTCATCTAATAAATACCATCACGTCCCCTATTGACAGCCCGCAGTGCGACTCGGGGCCGGCACCTCGCGACGGACGTCGCCACATGCGAAGATCCCCCGCACACAAAGAAAGCACTGCAGGCGCACAACATCGGAGCCCCAGGCGCAGATCCTCTCACAAAGAATATCGGCACACTCACGAGGAACAACCGAGCCCCAAGCACAGAACATCGACACCAGGACTCCCCACCCAAAGTACCTGCCGCACACAAAGCAACTCCTTCGCCCGAAGATCCTCGCTCAGCCGAAGAACCCCTTCTGCGCGAGGTAGTCCTGGTGCTCCATCCGGTGCGCCACGACCTTCTTGTCGACCGACATGCGCCAGATGGGGGTGGCGATCTGTAAAATGTGAAGGCAGGGTTAGTGCAAGCTAGGGTAAGTGCAGAGGCAGAGTTGGGAATGTCAGGGACGGAGGGCCATGGGTGAAGAAGATGGAGCGGAATGACTCCAATGGAAGAATATAGGACAGAAGGTGAGATAGAAACACCAGGATCAGGGGTAGAAAGGCAATGTAAGACGGAAACATGAGGATCAGGGAAAGAAAAAATACGGGAGAAGAGCCGGCAGGGCAAGGAAAAACATGAGAGAAAGAAGTGCAGGGTTGGAGAATCAATATAAACAGGGTACAAGAGTAGTGGAGAAGGAAAACACGAGGATGTGGGAGCCACAGCCGGGGCAGATGGGTGGATAGTAGGGGATAAATACAAAAGAGCGGCAGCAGAGTACAACGTAGGGCGTAGCGTGACGAAGAGCAGAACATGGCAGAATATAATCCATGCGGGAGCAAGAGAAAGGGTACGCACATAAGCAATAGCATCATACACCCCCTCCAGCATCCAATTCCTTCTTGGCGTCGCCCCGCGCGTCGACGCACTGAACAGGCTCGTGATGAAGTCCGCTGTTATCTGCGGGTAGCCTAGTTCTACGCCTGGAAAGTGAAGTCAGTGAAAGGGGTCGAGGGACGAGAACGACTCATGGCTCCACAAACAAGCCCTAGCCAAGAATACGGCTCGAAGTCCAGCGAAAGCTCGCAGCTCAGCGGCCGACTCGCAGCGCACATAGAGCCGACACAACTAATTAGAACCACACGCACCTTTCAGCAGCCCCACCGCCGCCTGCTCAGGCGTAAGCCCCTCGTCCGTGCTCTCGATCTCTAGCACGAGCTTCGGCTTCGTCTTGTTCTCCTCGTCATACCCGGGGGTGTACATCGTCGGCGGGAAGAAGATCTGCACGTCGGTAGAGTAGAGGAGGAGCTCGGAGCGCAAAGTCTCTGCGAGGCCTGCGAGGGGGAAGGTGTTAACATGAGCTTAGGAAAGAGGGATACAGGATAAGGGGGGGGGAGATGCCTATAAAGAGGGGAAGATAAAGAGGAGATAGTGGTAGGGAGTAGGGCAACGGGAAAGTGGGGGAGAAAGAGTGGAAGGAATAGATAGGAACATCACAACATGCCACAGAGAGAACCAGCAAGGGAGAAAATATCACGCACCCCGCAACGCATGCTTCGCCGGCGAATAGCTGGCATACCCCAAGAACGACATCAACCCCAGCGTCGAGCTCACCATAACAACCTTCCCGCCCCGCTTCCTCTCCCGCGCCATCATCCGCGCCGCAGCCCAGCACGTCCACGCCTGCACCCAGTACCCGTCCCTCATCCCCGCCTCCATGTCATCTGCACTCATTTCGACAAAGAAGCCCGGGTGCGAGGCGCCCGCGCAGGTGAAGATAGCGTCGGGGGCTTTGCCGGCGTAAGGGGCACAGACGGCGTCCAGGGCGGCTTGGGAGGAGGAAGCGGTGGCGAGGGAGAAGGAATAGGTGTGCAGTTGTTGATTCGGGGACACGCGCAGCGCTTCGAGCGAGCTGAGTGCTGCAGCTAGTTTGGCCGTGTCTCGAGCGACGAGAGAGATGTGTGCGCCGCGCTGGACGAGCAGGCGCGCGAGGGCCAGCCCGAGGCCGGTGCTGCCCCCGGTTATGTATATGTGCTATTCGTGATAAGTTGGTGAGTGGAGGTGCAATGTGAGGGAGGGGGACGTACGAGGCCCTCGGGGTTCCATTTTTTTGAGAAGAGTCCAAACATGGTGGGCACTGGTGCCGATAAGAATCTGCGTAGAGGGAATTGGCACTCGAGCGCGTCTCCCCGGGGTAAGTACACAACTACGGGCCCACCTGTTCACTTGGCTTCAGCGAGGGGTGTTTCCTTCCTATAAAATGCCATATATCAGCCCAAATTTTATAAGTAACTTTGAAGATAGACTCACGTATCTCGTGGAATTGATGAGAAGAACTTCAAGATTCAAGCTTCAAGAAGCAGGTGTAGCCCTCACCGACGACGATGGGCAGAAACGTGATCGTGCCGTCCATGAGGCCCCAGACGCCACGTGGCGTTATTTGTGCAGCGCACGGGCCCCGCTCGGGGCCGGCAGATTGAGGCCCGACGCACTCTAGGCTGCCGCCGAGACGCGTTGGTATACACGGTGTTACGCGACTGCCTAATGTGAGGCCATGTGCTCGTTGCATAATCTTGCCTCTTTTTTGAGGGCTTTTACTAGAACATGATTAGAACCCAAATTCCGATGACGCCAGCCCGCGGTCTTGCAGGTACCATTATAGAACGAATGTAATTACAGAAAAAATATTCGCTAGATACCGCCAAATTTAGGATGTCGACAACCTCGCTTATTTTTTTTAAAAAATAATTGTCGTCAGTGGTGATCATTTCTTCGAGGCGCTGCAGTTAAAGTATATAAGCTCTTCAAAACAATGCAACGTAGATGTGGAGAAATTTCTAGCTAGCAAGGAAAGAACGAGAACCTTGAGTGACCGGTAAAAAAACGTCAAGGAACGGCTCCAGATATGGCCTTCATTTTCTTATACCGATGGCGGCATATTAGACCGCTCACTACGGATCTTGCACGGTCAATAGCTACCAACTCGTCTAGCACTTCACTGATGGATGTTCTGACAATGTGCTCTTGTAACCTATCAGAACAGACAAAAATTCAATGACTTTTTGAGTTCAAATTATGATACCAGTGTGATGCACTCACGTCAGCGCTGTGGGGTCTGGCGAGAGCATATGAAAGCTGAGAAGAATTAGCATATGCTGATACGAAATGGTACCCTGTCCTTGTTCGCAGGTCATTCTAGCTTCATGATAAAGTCGAGCATAACTCTTTTTCCTCTCGCGAACGCCTGCGAAGTCGATCTCATTCAGCCTGTCGTTAAGCTTTGCAAAATCGGACGCTTCAAGTTCGGAAGCCTTTTTCCGATTCTCCTTTGGTTGCCAGGCATCTAGAATACTCGGTATGCTATGCTCGCTTGAGTATGCTCTGCATTCAAACACCCCTGTGAGTCGCTGGAAGTGCATGTCAAGTTTTGATTCTTACAAGAATGGATCTTTGACGTACAAGGAAAAAAATCTCTAGCATATCCACTTTCATGTTTTGTGTTTTACGATTAGCAAATTCTTTCCATGCTTTTCTGAGAGTGTTCCTGTCTTCAACCGGTATGGGCTTAAATTTTGTCCAAACCCGGGTCGAGGATAAAAACTGGCTTTCGATGGTGGTAAGCAGTTGGCGCAGTAAATGATCAGAATCCACTCTTTGAACAGCCGGTTGGAGTGGCAGTGGAGCAAATGGCACAGAACTCTTCAACTATTATACGTATGTCAATAATCTGAGGAACTTATTTCTGAGAGAGAAAAAAAACATCACTGCTACTGACCTTGTTCAGCGTTTGATCCACCTTCTGTTGGTTTTTACGCTCTACAGTATTCCTACACGCCTCTAGGAAGGCTTGGGCAGACTTAGCTGTGTCAGGATTGCCAACGGTGCCCAGGATACCAATGAGAGTATCGATGATGGTGATTACGGTTTCCCGTTCATCTTCTGAGGTGAGGGAATTGATGCTATCATTGAGTTGGCGTATTCGTTTTCGTATAATATCCATTAAAAGAGACTGTGTTTCGGATGAAGCGAAACATACCTCCAAGTTTCCTGAGACAAGTCCCTGTAGAGTGCTAAGAATGACTAACAAGCTACGCGATTCGTCTGATGTTGGCAGGACATCGATAGCATGTACAAAAATGGTCAACACTGCGATACGTCCCCTTGTTAGCAGGAGTTTCCCAATGGGTGGTAAGAGCACGTCATTGCCATAGGCAGCTGACAGCGATAGAACTCGTTGAGAAAGAGAAGGGTTATTGCCAATTCCTAGCTGTTGGATCTGTACTTGTAACTGACCAGGGACATGTACGAGGTCGGGGAAGTGGATATCTGCACGAAGTTGAACAGAGAGCTGTAGCTCGTGTTTCAATTGCTGCAATCTTTCATCCCAGAGATATTCATCTGCTAATCGGCTTAACATATCCAGCTTTCCGAGCTTAGACTTCCCGTCGGAGAAAAGGTCTTTGTCAGTGCCGGCTGTGATATTCTTCGGAGTCCACATAGCGCAAGTGATATCTGACTGCAGAACAACAGCTAATTGAGTAGCAGCGTGAATTGCGTGGAAATTTAAGGGGGATTCAAATTTCTTGAGCTGGCTAACCGCCGTGTAGACTTTTGAATCCCACTTGAAACCAGGTAGCAAAGATATGAGTTTCAAGCAGGCCACAGCATAATGAAGCCTTTCTTCGGATATATCAAGTGCAAGCTCAGGATCCTCGAGAACATGGGATAGAAACTGAGGAATTAGCCATTCGTGAATAAAATCACCCAAAGCTATCGTTAGTACGATTGGATTTAAGAAAGAAGGTGTCTTTCTTCCCTCCTTTGACTGTTCTTCGTTATCAAACATCTGCTGGAGTGAGTCGACGATTACTGCCAACATCTCGAGGCGCGCATCATCGGGCAAGCTATCCAGTGCGGCATGTATGCATAAAGCATGAGGTACGACCATAGGTCCGGGCCGATCTGGCAGATTCAACAGCTCCTGAGCTAGTTGCTTGAGCTTCGGAATAATCTGTTCTAAAGCACGGGATGCTTTATCTGCTATCACACTGTCTTTATCTGATGCAAGCAAACGCAGAACTTTCAGTAGCTCAGGATCTGCAGGAAGGACCACGAGTTTATCCGATGAAGAATATCCTGACTCGGATACCAGGCAAGTAATTGTCTCCAAACAGATAGTAGCACGCTTCTCCCTAGCTGTATCCGCCATACTACCCGGCTGAGTACAGGTTTTCAGGAGGCCTGTAATTCGGTGAAGGAATGAGATAGACGTGTCCGCTGTTAGCTCTCGGATGTGTGCTGATGCCTGGTTGGCAACATCAGAAAGCAGATAACCAGGTATTCCTTCGACAAATGGTTCTAGCTCCCTGTCATCTGTCAATGAGTTAATGGTCCAGCGGAGAGCTTCCTTATCACGCTCATAAGTGTCCTTCATGGAAAAGATATCAGCGATCTGGTCTATCTCCTTGATGTCGTTGGTCGAGCTTGTGCTTCGGCCATACCAGCGTAAGGAAACAACCCTATTTGTGCAGGTCCAGCAAATTCCAGATAGCGGTGATCGGTAAGGGAAATTATAGATGAAAGTAGGACCGAAGGAAATAGCGATGTAGAGAAGTGCGAAAAATGCAACAATAGACACAATAACATATGCAATAGTGCGATCTATCGGCAACAGGAATTGGACCAGCCCTGCAAAAGATAAGAAGACAGAGATGTGCAGAAGCGTTGGGATTCCTTCGACCACTTCTGCCAAACGGTAGTCCTTTATCCCTGAATAGAGATATGATCGAATGCGGGCACGTTTCTGGGGCGAAGGTCGTCGATCGATTGCTTGCAGATAATGCCGTGCCCACTGTTGTACCAATGTCGCAGTGAGGGCACAGAGAAGACTAAATCCGAGACTCAAGAACCAGAAGGCGTTGACAAACAGAGAAGATGAAGCTGGACTAAAGGTCTGCACGTGTGCTGCAGATGCCTGCGAGCCATTCGACATCAATGCCAGTTGCTGAGAGATTTGTAAAAGCAAAGCAGTAGTAGCGTCCCCTGAGTCGGGCTTTAGCAGTTTATAGCTCTCGATGATAAACGCTGTTAAGCTTGCAGAAAACAAACCAGCCTGAAACGGGTATTAGACATATAAATACCAAGAAAGAAAGAAGTCTGTCGCACGAAGATAAGGATGGCATCCATATCTGCTTTCCAGCTTTCGACTAGAGCTTTGTCATATTTCTCGGTTTCAACGTTGTAAACAGACCAAATCTTGCTGGTTGGATCGTCGTAGTTACCGCTCTCCTGGCCACCTAGAATATTGCTGGTATTACTGTAGATGACTTGATTTCCACCCACGAGTGTGAAATTGCCTCTGTTGAACGACGTACCGCCACCGAAATGGAGCCCGCCATACTGTTGATATCCAAAAAGGAAATAAATCGATCGGTTTTCTACGATGAATTATGAAAACAAGAACAAGTTATAGCAACTCACGGCTGGCGTCAGAGGCCTTTCATCTATCTTCTCCAAGTCATCGTCCATCTTCGCAAAAGTGTAGCACTGCTCCTTTAACCTTCACCAGACGAAGGTATTGGAAAGTCTTGGATAAAAAAGATTCTAAAATGCTAAGTGCGGAAATCAGCTCAAGCAGTAATTCGACTAACCAAATGCGAAGGACGAAGTTCTAAAGCAAGCAGGGTGTCTTTCAGTTTCAAACACTTCTTGTGAGCTGCCACTGCGTTGCAGTGTAGTTCTACCTGTGTCAGATGCGGTAGAATTTGATCAATTCGTAGAGCTCGCGGTGAAGAGGATCAAGCCTAATGTCTGTAGGGGACAAGGAGCATCGATAAGAACCTGTTCGGCTCCCCAGCTAAACGCCAGCACTGAAGCGCTGTATTAATATTAGCGCCGGCAATTTCTCCAGGTAAAGAAGTGTCAAGCACAGTACGCCGTCCGTTGCTCAATAAAGTTGGCAGCGCAAACTAATCATGGTCCTGTACTTCTCCCTGTCATCTATTCCTAGATCTCGAGCTACATAGATATCAAGGTCATTGAAAGTCTGGCGAACACCTTGGAACATCCTCTATGACGCCTGATCCAAAATCCGGGTAAAAACCTGAGAGAAAAATTTTAGGCTACAGGACTATACAGGTAAAATTGGCCTATTTTGGCTGAAAGGCCTAGTACGCTTGTGCGGGTAAAAATCGCGGGTCGACGGCAGCCCATGCCCTAACTAGCCAAACATCGGCTCTAAAGATGCTGTTTTATGGTTAGAAATGCTCCCCATCCATGGTGTGGAGAAAAATTCGACCTGGAATAGGCCCGAAGCGTCGTCCGGGTAAAAATCCGCCCTCTAGAAGGCCTGAGCTGAAAACGGATAAAAATTGTCCAAAAGGGCCTTGCCTAGCTCAGGTGTCATAGGGGGAAGTCCTGATTTAGTACTTCCTAGGCCCAGGATTTGAGGATAGATGCAGGGGGAAAGGGAACGCCACCAGGAACGGGCCTGAATGAGCACGTATAAGCGTCTCTAGGCTGGCTGAAGCTGGCGATGGAGCTGCACATGGGAACCGTGCTCGACATATTGGAGCATCAGTACCATGGCATTAGCAACCATGCGCATACTTCATGCCCCGCGCTCCTTACCTTCCTCCCCTAGTTCACCGTCCCGCTAGCCATGTCGGCTCACCGTTGACGTTACTGCTAGCAATCACCCCACGGTGCAGTTCCAGAGGTGGAGAAGGAAACAGGTCTCGAGGGGGCTTCTTCTATTTGAGTTCCAGCACCATTGCACAGGAGTAGGATCACAGCACCATGCGCGCGAGAGACCGGTTGTACGTCTGGCAGCGGTCTAGTTGATGGAACTCCCTCTCGGATGCGGCGAGGCTCCGCTGTGGCTTCACTGCGTGTCTTGAGAGGGTGTGGATTTGATAACAACGATAGTACGGGGATAGAGGAGTCGTTGGCGAAGGTTGTGAGTGTCGCGTTTTCTTGCTTTGTACTGTGAGCTCTGGTGAGGAAGTTCTTTTAGCCATCAAGTTCGTCTAGTGCAGCAGAGACGGATGCCCCGCCTGCGAGCGGAACCTGGATCGACTGGCGTGCAGGTTAGAGAGCAAGACGGTGCTCCCGCTGGCGTTCCAGGTGAGCTCCTCTTTCTTCCATTTTTATTGCGCGTGCACGATACTGATGCGGAGGCAGCATATCCTATCCGTACTTGCGAGCTATGGCCGGGGCATGTGGCCTGCGGGGCTAATGGTCACCGCGGCGATTGCAGAGGGCCCAGGCAAAGTTATGCAGAATGAACTTGGAAAGATATTCGAGTGCGTAGCGCATTTTGTCGATGTTGATATGTGAAGCTGGCTTTGACTTATACCGCCTCGTTACATCTAATCTCCTGAACCTAGGATAATACTCACTACCGTTCCTTGTACCACAACTTCTAAGATTTATCAGAACATGAATGGTCAAGAGAGGAATAACATGAAAGAGCATGAACTGTAACAAGGCACGAGCAACTGAAATAAGAACACACACATAAGTTACCACATCATCCACCCCATCGAATTTCTTCTCGGCGTTGCCCTGGGCGTCGACGTGCTGAACACGCTCGTAATGAAGCCCGCTGTGATGTGCAGATGGTCTAGCTCCACGCCTACATTCTCTACAAACCCATTTGAAAACCCACTTCCCAACACAAACTTTACAAGTGCATATACCTTTAAACAGCCCCGCCACCGCCTGCTCCGGCGTCAGCCCCTTATCCGCGCTCTCGATCTTTGACACGAGGTGCGGCTGCGTCTTGTTCTCCTCGTCGTAACGGGAAATATACATGGTGAGCGGGAAGAACATGTACACGTCGGTAGCGTAGAGGAGCTCGGAGAGCAGGGAGTCTGCGAGCCATGAGAGAGGGGTATCAGTATAATCAGCTCGTGGAAGAGGGGAAGAGAGGACGAGAGGAAGAGGCGCTATGGGGAAGAATGACCTTGGGAGGAAAGGGAAAGAGAGAATAGGAGAGCTCGAAAAAGAGGGAAGAAGCTCTCATCATGACCACTCAATAGCCCCAGTGGTGGGCAGGGCGTAACGGTAGGAACAGAAACGTGATCGCGGTCCGGGTCCATGTGCCTGGTAGTGCCACATGGCGTTACCTGTGCGCCGCAGCACGGGCCCGTAACGGGTCGAGACCGATGTACTCTTGACAAAGGCCGCCCCCTGGACGTGTCGCGTCGTGTGGTATAATCATCAACTATTTTCTCGTCTGTTTTTATTTAGAGTGAGACAATTATAGTCGGAGGTCCCGACGACAACAGACGCTAACATGATACCTCTCAGTTTAGGTGAACATATACTTTGAAAAAGTGACCTCAACCCGCAATCCAAAAAGACGCAAGCTTTTACCTGACCATCCGCTAAAGCTTCGGTGCCCGGTCGGATATCCTGACTTTGCCCGTACAGTAGATTTAGAGCAATATTAAGAATCATTTCATTCACAGCCCACTTCAAAAAGTTGAGACTAAGCAGTTTTGGACATGAAAGTAAGGCAGAATCGTGAGAGGTAGTGTTTTCTTTTAAGCATAAAAATTACCATGAGTATTATAAAATCCGTATGTTGCAGGCTAATCCTTATGCATCCAGAATATAAAAATATAGCAATTTGTGCAGCGAAGCAGAATGACGGTATACGACAAATTGTGCATAAATATTAAATGCGCGCAAAATGACGCTTGATCACGAAAATAAAGTCCAAAACGAAACTATCAAAACAGAACAAAAGATCATCGAAAGGATGGGAAAATAGGAATAATACCCTTTGCCCTGGGTATCGTTTTATCAAGTGGCTACACTGACTAGATGCTTACTGCTGGATGAGCTTTCCAGCAGAGTTGAATGGGAAGCTCAGGATCGCCGGGCCCGCCACAATGTTCGAGTCGACAGCCATAGTTCCGTTGCTGGTGACGACGGCATACACGGTGCCCACGAGGTCCCCGGGAACCGTGACCTTGCCCTCGCTGTCCACAGGTGTGAACTCCTGACTGAGCCCAGTGAAGAACGCGACGAAGAGGGGGCCTGACGGAGCGCCAGTGGCGTTGTAAGTGAGCGTCGACACCTTTCCGGGGGCAGGGGATGAGAGCGCGAGGGATGGGAACGCCTTCACGGGGAGAGGGGGGTTGGTTGTCGGGCAGGAGGTGATAAATGCCGCGGCGAGGGTGAAAACCTGGTTAAGGCTGAGGGGAACGTCGAATGCGCCGCTCCAGCCGGGACCCTTGTTCACGGCGGCGGCGACCCACGAGGCGTGCCGTCCCTCGGTGGCGAGGATGGAGGCGGCGGCGGTGAGGTAGGGCTTGGAGGTGATGAATTGGGCTGCGCCGGTGTATGCGGATGTGCCTGGAAAGAGGAAAAGAAAAGAGGGTATTGTCAAATGGAGAACGCGGGAGAAGAGGGAGAAGGCACTAACCGACACCTTCGAGGGCGGAGCTGAGCGCGGCGAAGGACTTAGGGTCGGTGTACGGGCTGCCATGTATTCGAACGCAGTTAGAGCTGCATGCTTCACAGTGCTTGGGTGAACACTCACAAATTATACGTGCACGGCTGGGTGGCCTTGTCGCCCAGAACAGTCTGCAGAGTCTTCACATGGACTGCCTCGTGCGCCGCGATCTGCGCAAACCGTCCACGGGCAAAGGCGGGCAGTCCAGCTTTCTCGAATGCAGCCTCGTCGAATTTCGCGAGGGCTCCAGTGTAGAACGCATTCTCGAGATGCTCAAGCGTAAGGGCATAGTTCAAAATGTCGTTGTCTATTAATGAGAAACATGAGTTATTTTACGTTCGCGATGAATGAATAAACATTCGACGAACCAGTAGGAGCCGCATCGCGCTTTTGGACATGGGGCACAGCGGCGACGCTAGTGGCAGCGAGGAGGAGGGAAACGAAGGATGTCGTCTTCATCGTAGGAATAGTAATAGGGGATGTTTTGTCGAACGAAAGGAGGATGGAGGATGAACTTTTTGCTAAAGTCTGAAAGGAACGACCGCAGATACAGAAAAACAAATGGCATAAATTTCCCTGCTTTATAGGTGCGCCGCAGAGTGGGCATCCCGGCCTTTCAAATATTTGTGAAAGGAATCCACTTGCTTAGATTTGATGCGTGCAGTGCTCAAAGCGTCAGAGGAGGCCAAGTTCCTACTGCCAGAATCCTAGCCTCCGAGATGCCCGTCTTCGATCATTTCCCGTCTTCGGTTGATAAAAAAGTGCGCAATGACACGATTGTTGATCACGTATATCCTTCGTGCTGTTTAGGTCCGTGGAAGGCATAGATTAGAGCATTATCGAGCCTTTTCACTCTATAATTACCCACAGTGAGTATCCCGCGTAAGAATTTGGAACGGGACAAGACGCATAGGTGACGATGCACAGAGTGTAAGGTCCCAAACAGGCTGTACATACTGACTGTTTGGGCATGTACTGCCAGTGCCAGTGTCAAACGCGTCGACCTTACGCGTAATCGCTATATTTGGCTCGAGCGTTCTATAAGTAGATCCGCTCCTGGGTATCTCGGTCATACGACTTTTTGTTAATTGAATTCGAACCACTGACTAGGCGAACAAGACACTCCAAAGCTTCCACGTCAACTAAAGTTAGACATTACCAACAAGACTTCACAAGCAACCGCAGCGCTCACTGTGTGCTCGAGGACGCTGACAATGTCATAAAATTGTTGGTCCTCGCGTTGACCTTCGTATCGCATAGCCTCGAAAATATCCATGTCAGGTCAAGCACAACAGAGGCTCGAAATTCCTGTGAATCTCTTGGTACTCACGAGTCTGATACATTAATTATCTATTGATTGCGAAATTTAAAATATAGTAGGTACGTCAGTCTTAAGGAACGTGCTATAATGAAAGCAAACGCACCTATGACCTATCGATCCTCGATCACTTGCTAACTCCACTGCGTCGTTATATACTCCACATCTTCCCTGAAAACTTTCAACTTCCGAATATCGTTTTATCAGCCACCTTGCAGCCGCTTGTGAAGTTGAAGCACGAATGCGAAGTGGCACTAAATATTGAGAGCCTGTGGGGTGGAAACTGGGTGGAAAAGAGATGCAATACCAGCGAATCGGCGGATCACCGGTGTGTCACTTGCTTTGAAAATAAGTAAATATCAACTTGTATACACTCGTTTTAATTTTCTCACGTTTTCGGTTTCATCGATATCGACGAACGCGCTGAGTGCGATCGACCTGCACACAAGTAGATTTCACTAACAAACTTGAACGAACATGAAACTTCCATGATGCAGCAACGTCACTACATCTATGTGCTGTGTTCCAACCAATTTCTAGGCACGGTTAATGTAGTCCGTCTCGAGAAGCGGATTCTTGGATAGCGAAGTTGAGTGTACTAGCTTTTGTCGTTCCTCATTGTCCACGGAGTACATATTGTGGGGCCGTGGTGCAGTGGTTCCCTACCTCATGTGGTTTGTATCGCCGTTGTCCATGGGATTTTCAAGGGTGCGAATGCCCGGATTACAGCTACAAGGATGGTAGTGGAGCAAGAAATCGCAAACAACTGACAGTTTATGAAGGTATTCGCGGTTAGGGTCTAGAAGCCAGCTCATAATTCTGCAAGTTTCATTTGGAAATAATGTCTCGACCACTTCGTATGGACCAATGTTGCCCCTTGATTTACACACCGGTTGCAGATTTTCAGTATTTGCCAGGGATATATTAGTAGCTAATTTTCCTCAGCTCAGCAAGGAAATAACGGATCAGCGGTTTCATTCTGCGCATATAAACCTGTCAACATTTGCCACTTCTCCTGAGCCCTAGCCAACCTAAACCAAGCCTCTGTCTCGATCTGGCAGGTTTTATTCAAGTCCCTGTATCTGTCCTGATACGGTGAGGATGTGATATTGTAATTGAACAGCTAGCTTTCTAATAACTTCGACTATTCTACGATGGATTATATAGTCATCGACTTCCAAGGATTCTTCTCTCCAAGAATATCTCCAATTGATCCTGCTTCTCAGAAATGGAACATATTTGTTCTCAAATGCTATCCACCCTGTATTTTTATTGACTCGACGACTATAAGGGGTTTAACCTTAGCATATGCTCCATATATTACTCATCCGCTTCGTCCTATCGCGGGTGTATCACCCGTCCACTCTAAGGGTGCTTTTCATTTTGGATAAGACATGTCCTTGACGGAGATGCGGATGCGGTATGGGCCTTCTCAACCAGTATTTAAAGGCTCTGCCCCGTGTCAGTGGGTTTCTTACCGTAAGTTTGTACTTGCAAGCCTTGTGTCCTTTGGGATCTCTCTGCCAATTTTCTGTCTTTCATGTATCTACTACCTGTGTTCCGTGAGCTTAAATTGTCTTCCTCTTATATTCCAACGCAGACTAACAAAACATGAAGAGGTGCTGTTCGTTGCGTGTACGTTTAATTGCATGTAAGCAGCCTGTCTATCTTCTCTGGAAATATTCCTTCAACCCTAAACAGGCTTTACGGAATAACCTTCATGCAAGTTGGTAGTATATATAGAAGTTCATCTTGAATATATGCTGACCTTTATGCTCATAGACTCTCTGGTACTTCAAGCAACGCAATTGTGATGATTACATTGTGAAGTTCCTGGTGTGTACTTGAACTTCGTTAGCAAGGATGTTCAGTGTTTCTATTATATTCCGCAGGTCATAATAATCTGGTATGATTGCGATGACCCTATATTTTCTAGTCTGGACTGACTCATACCTGCAGGATTCTTGATACAGCTCAAACTGCATGTGGTGAGTCTGGATATTCCTACAGTAACAATAGAATTGGTTCTTATGCGACTTAAAATCAAGCCGCTCATTATTTTCACTTCCAATTTGTTGGTCATCGCAGTTTTTCGCATTGATTATGGCTGACAATCCTTCAGATCCTCGGGTTAAAAGAGCTACACGATCCTTTTCAAGGAAGGTACTTATCGATTTGATACATCTTGCCGAATATCTCAGTGGTTATTCATACTCTTACTGATCAACAAAGGACGAATTTGGTACGATCGTGGCATGGGCACACATATTCTCAATTTAATTCTAATGAGGCGCATACACATGGGTAGATCGGTGCTATGATCAATGTGATTTCCCAATCCCTTTGTTTTGGAAGGTAGTTTACCAATTAGAGTGATCCTAGGCTACAATTGCCCTCATCGTTCAAAGGTATGACATTTGATTGTTTCAATGAAGAACTGTCAATTAATACTCTTTTGGGTAGCTTCTTCGTGAGGCAAATATCCCAATGTAAGCTCTGTCTGCGATTTAGAGTCGTGTAGTATGGACCAATAAACCTTCATTTACCCAGTCAGCAACGGGAGAGCTCGAGTATGGTTGACAGTAATGATTGTAAGTGTTGAAAGTCGCCATACTATGCGGACGAATAATAACTTTGTAGAGTACAACCGTCTTGACACACTTTGGTGAGTAAGTTACTTACAATATACTTGTTATCTCCTAATGTATATTGCAGCATTTTCCATGGGTATGTTTTCAAATATCTCTTTTTAAAAGTTGGCTGAATATACTAATCTTCTTAAATGAGGGGTGTTCATTCGACTGTAAGGAATGGTAACAAATAAAGGTCTTTATTATCCAGCTTACGCAAATTTTACTCATAGATTCTCCTTTCCTCACTTGCCAAACATAACCATATCGAACCACACACCGAACAGTTCGGCTCACGCATTTCGCATGTCTGTGGTACTATCTACCAACGTTTGGCATAGTTTGTCCATCTAACCTGAGAAATAGCTTCGTTCATCCCTTTGTTTCTCAATTTTTTCTGTTGTTTCCGACGTTTCCATCGCACTTTCTTTGTGCATTCTGCTACGAGAAAGCCGTACCGGCCTGCGAAGGTGATTTTTTTTGCCCTCAGTCGTTAAATCTCTCAAATCCCCTCTTTTCGGTCAGCACCGATAGTATGATAAAGAATTTGATGGTGTTTGCTGTCAACCGCTGCATTTTCTCATGGTCTGTGTTCCGTTCTTACCCTCTTCCCTCAAATTGTTGACATGATTTTATAGCATCCTTTCTATTGCTGAAATTAGTATTGTAAGTTCTACTACTTAGCTCCATAATTGAGTATTAAGTAACAGGTCTCCTTAGTTCTCAGTATCATTAAAAAGTGTGTGGATACTCTATCTCCATGTCATTGCGGGAAAATGTAAGTTCTTATGTTGACCAAGAATATTCTTTCTGAAAATCCTCTAGTTTACGCGAATTCTTTGCTTGCTTCTCTTAACGCTCGAAATACGCTACGCAGCGCAGCATATGACTCGAACTTAGGACTTGCAGGAATTTCTCCAAGTGAAGCACTGGAATTGGTAGGAGTTATATATCAGTTATACAGGTTATTTCTTATCAGTGATCAACGGCATAGAGCACTGGGGTTTATTCGTAAGCGCAGCTCTTCGTTAATCGATCATCGTGTGGGATGACCAGTTATTATTGGAATCTGCCTTGCTTCCGAGTTATGATCTTTTTATACTGTATCCATGTCAATTATTCATCGGAGTTAATACTAGCTCATCGGTGGTCACTTTCCATTGTACCGTAATCTCATTTGTATTGTCCGCTACCCTCTAGGAATGAAAATACGTTTAGGGTGTCAGAAAATCATTCTAGGATATCTAATTTTACACCTAGATGTGGCATCTGTTTGTATGCGTTGAAATTGATAGAGTAGACGCAATACCGCGTCAAATGGCAACATCTTATCGACCAGCCGTCGTGCTATGAGTAATTGAAGCCTTGAGGCTGAAGTCACCTGGGAGTATAAAATCCGAAATTCTGCACAGCGGAGATGCGGATCTTATTATTCGTACTAACCAGTCTCCACTGGATCTCCACATCCGTACGCTCACCATAGTTGGACTCGGGTAAATCTTCTTCTTTTTCCGCCGGTAATACATCTTGACACTTGAGCTTAATAGCAAGAGTACCTCACATGGTACTAAGTACACCCGAGTTCTGAAAGTAATCTGAAAAACCCCGAGCCCTAATTATAGGTCATGGGGGAGATATGATATTCTAGCTACTGCTAATATCAGCTGTTTGGCACAGAGTAAACGGCGCGTTCGATAAAATCTAACACTACCATTGAGTGCATTATTAGTGTCCAGTAGATATTTTAAAGTTCTCGGCTTTGTCTCTAAATAATAAAAAAGTAGATATGTTAATAATATGGAGTTAGAATTTAAATGTTAAATCAAGATTTCGGGACCTGAGCGACTTATATTATAGGGCTTGGGTTCTCTCTTGTAAATAAATTTCTGGAAAATGCTCACAGAAAGGATCCTTTTCATATATATCAGGCGTATGCAAATTATTCCTGGCTTCCTTGTTCGGAAAATCATCTACTCATCATGCAATGGTCTATGCTCCACTTCAGCCGATATTATGCCTTTATGCCTGTTGGCTGTGGCAAACATTCCTTTCCTCCGTGCCTTATCCGACTAATGGCAATAGTACGAAGGGTCACCGATGCGAGGACTGTAATGATGTGATTTTCGGGGCTATCATCTAGTATAAAACTCGACCGTTGCCTTGAGCAGTTTGTATAACCCCCGCTTCTTCTTCGCATAAACATGAAGCTTTCTACCCTCGCCGGTCTCGCTGCATTCGCTCAGAGTGCTTCTGCTCACTGTAAGGACGTGAAGTTCTACTATATCTATATTGCAGAGGCTCATTCAAATCACCGGGTGTAGACATCTGGAACACATTGATTGCTGGCAGTACCACGTCCACCGCAGCCGTCCGCCAACCAGTTAACAATTCCCCCGTTACTTCTATTACTTCCAATGATATTAGGTGCAATGTAAATCCTGGTGCCGCTACTCAGACCGTTTCCGTACCTGCGGGAAGTACAATCGGATTCAAACTCGATAACACTTTGTATCACCTTGGACCTGCTGCCATCTACCTTGGAAAGGCTCCCAGCACGGCAGCCACCTGGGATGGAAGTGGTGCTAATTGGTTCAAGGTATTATACATCCTCTTATTATTCGTAGACCTATTTCCTGATCAATAATATGGATAGATTGCGGAGTGGGGAGCTACTTTCAATCCCTTCTCGTTCTCCGACTATAACCTCAACCAACTCACCACAACCATTCCATCGAGCACTCCTTCCGGTGAAGTACGTCACGTAGCAGTTATACTAAATGAAACTCACAATGTTTTCGCCAGTACCTCGTCCGTATTGAACAGGATGCTCTGCACGTCCCTGGAGCGCCACAATTTTATGTCTCCTGCGCCCAAATCAGTATCACTGGCGGAGGTTCTGGGAGTCCTTCCAAAGTTTCTATCCCGGGATATGTCTCCGCCACAGGTAAGGACCTCCCTTGTCGCCAGGAGAAAATAATCAAACCCTCCATCAACAGATCCTGGTCTCACTGTCGACATCTATGACCCAGTCCCGACAGCGTACACGGTATGTCACAGACGTCAAGAATCCAGCTTAAAGCTTATCCATTGTCTTGATCAGGTTCCAGGACCCAAGGTGTGGAGGGGATAGGTTCACAATTGCAGTCTCATAATACAAAGATAGTCTTACTACCACTGTAACCCAATTTTCACCAATTTTTTTTAGTTTCAAGGCCATCAATATTTGAGATACCAACGTACTTTGATTCTCAGGTGAGGACGAGTTATTATTGCTTAAGAGGTTGAAGAAGAATGTTCTTGGGCTTCCATCAGACCCACTTTTTGTTATTTTGAAATGACTGAAAAATGGTTGATACACTCTGTCGAAGAATTGACCATTGGTGTTGAAGAAAAAGTAATTAATAAAATCTATCTTTGAGAGGTTTCAACATCAACACGGAGCAGATAGACGGAGTCCATTTTGGTGGGATTTGTAGCATGATGACGCACCGCAGAAGAAATTCCTAGAAGCCTAATTTTCCGAGCTACCAGTATATCCACGCGGTTCTCCGCGATGAAGCTCTAAGTAAGTAAAGGATGCGGGGAAACCTGGGAAACAGAAGCAATTCCGTAGGACGCTTTTGTGGTCTTCTCCTTCGCGTTTCCATGAGCTCGGCATCGTATCACCCGAGCACTTGGCCGAACATCTTCCTTTAGGACCAGACCCAGTGGGTAAACATATATGCCTAGTTATCAGTGTTGTGGCAATCAAGAAGAGCCAGAGAAGATAGTTTATAAGCACCAGAAAATATTCCTTAGATTTATTCCTCACGTAGCAAATGTTGTTCCGACACTTACCTGCTAGCGTTCAAGCGTTCACGGACATTCATTTACGTTCGTTAAGTGTTTAGTGCCACTAGAAATGCCAAGGTCAATGTACTATTTACATCGCAGGGATATTAGCGTCAGAGAACAGCAGAACCAAACAAAAGACAGTAAAGGGTTGCATCGAGATTCGAGAGTTCAGCAGTTCACTGTTGTGTAACTATCTTGAAGCTTGACTGCTGAAATGTTGTATTGTCATAAGTATCTATATATTTTATATTGGATGAAGGAAATATAATATCATTTATTATTGCCTCTAATTGTCAATTAAATATCCATCCTAGAGGAGTGTTAGTAAGTTTTGTGTTGCATTGAAAAACGAACAGTAGTACATACCTCAAAACGTGTCTGTATCTCACAGAGTTTTCTTTGACGTTTCTTACCGCCTTGCCTGCATCTTTCACTGATATAGTCTCAGAGAAGGTGCAGAGAACTCGCAGAAATGATAAAATCTTACTTGGTAACACCTGAATATAACTCTTGACGCCTTTCTTGACAGCAAGGTCGAGCATATCGATCGCCTCTTTCTTGCTTCCACTGTGTGGATTAATAGTGTACTTTATAAACAAAGTTAATGTGATGAATCCGGAATGAAAGCTTACATATGACTACCCCCGACAAGTGCTGCATTTTTGACTAGCTCTGAGAGAATAGAAGTATCTTAGACTTGCACAACAGTCAATACAGACCACCTACGGAACGAGTGAATGGCAGGCAATACATCATCTGGAATGGCCACCATGATGAAACGTCCTTGAACCTTCAGCGTAGATAGGAGGTCCGACATTGGAATTCCGTGAGATACATCCGCAGCGCACTGCAACAGATCTCGTTAGAAGATGAGGACGTATGAATGTTCATGGGGAAGCTTACAATAATTAAATCGAGCTTCCCCTTCCAGGAATCGGCAAATCCGTTCTCCCCAGTAAGAACGAAGTTGGTCGCGCCCAATTCCTCGGCATCATCCTAATATATGTTAAGTGTTCCAATACACGATATTCATATCCATATAACCGTACCTTCTTGTTGGAAGAGTGGGAGAAAACCACGACATTCTCAGATCCTAATGCACGGGCGAACTGAATAGCGTAGTGACTACATAAAGTTAGAGGCCAGATGGATATGTGCAGAATGGTACCGTTGAACGTACCCTAATCCGCCAATGCCGACTATACCAATGCTCTTTCCCGGTCTTTATGAAGTTCGCTATCAGGAGGTGTCGTCAAAGTAATTCAGTTCACGCACCCTGCGCCATTCCTGACGAGAGGTGAATATACTGTCAAACCGGCACAGAACATCGGCGCAGCTTGCTCCAAGGAAAGTTCTTTGGGAATAGGAATCACATATCGCTCATGAGCACGAATGGCGGTAGAATATCCTCCATGAGCAATATCTCCCTAAGTATCCGTATCATAAGCAAATCGTATAGGATGTCATTATATATGACTTACATTAGGATACTTTGCGTTGTATGTGTCGATCCATTCGGGGCAACTGGAAGAATGATGAGCAACGCATGATAAGGCGCATGAAAATGGGCTGACTAATTTTCGTTGTCGGTCTTGCAAGGTTCGCACTTAAAGCAAGAGCAAACCTGAGCTCTGTAAATGACGTGAGTGTAGGAATTACAGTTATTCAAACGGGATCTGTTATCTTACCCTACACCAACACGGTCTCCTACTTTGAAACTCGTAACTTTAGGCCCGACTCTGACGACATGACCAGCAATCTCGTGGCCAGGGATCAAAGGCTAACGGAGGAAATGTTTATCAGCTTTAGTTTGAAGTTGGACATTGTTCTCACCAATAGGGGATCCCCCCATCCGCCGGTAACGGTATGCACCTGTAGAAGTTAGCTCGTTACAACACACAAGATATCCAAGGATGTACTCACGTCCGATCCGCAAACCCCGCAGAACTCAATCTTCACGTCAACGTCGTAGTCTTCAGCTCTTTTAGGCTTGAAATCAATAACTTCAAACTTGTCCCAATTTTTAGTGTCGTGAATACTATGAAACCGTCAGAATAGTCCACTACTCTAAAGCAACAGAAATAGCCTACGCGTATCCTTTCCATGTTAGATCAGATGTTGCTGACATGTTCGTAGAGTTTGGTTAAGTGATACTGGAATGTGACGTGGAATTTTGGGTGAATAGGTAGTTAGGAATGACTCGGAAGCCGTATTATATGAGGATATGCACCAGTCATGGGAGCTCCAGCACCGATCAGACTTCAGCAGGGTATCAATCGTGATGACTATGGAATGACGACATCGATCAGTCTACGGACAAGCCATTCGTCAGCTTCAAGCGGCGAGAAGCCATTTCACGGGGAGAACTGGGGATATTTGGCTTCTAGTATGTCCGTTCCTCTCCGTTCCTAGCCATCAAGCAGCTTTCGAAATCACGGCACAAGGAGTGGCTCGTCATATGTCTGGCCTTGTTGTCGCTTCAAGCGGCGAGAAGCCATTTCACGGGGAGAGCTGGGGATATTTGGCTTATAGTATGTCCGTTCCTCTCCGTTCCTAGCCATCAAGCAGCTTTCGAAATCACGGTACAAGGAGTGGCTCGTCATATGTCTGGCCTTGTTGTCCATAACCATTAGCGGCTTACGTCATAGAGTACTTTCTCATTCTACACCTCATTCGTTACACTGAACCCTTGGAGTCGTCTGATACATGTATTTCCTATCATCCATTCAACGGATTGATTGAGAAATTTCCAACCATAGTGAAATGCTGGACTGACCTCAGTATGTGCTTCAGGTGCACGAAAGGTTATGACCGAAAGCTGAATAGAATGAACACCAGAAGTCGAATGCGTAATACTTGTGAGATGTTTCCTGGAATTTAGAGATGCGTATAAGGAATTGGAATAGCCTATAAGATGCCATTAGATGGATATGAGTGGTAGGTCAAATATATTGATGTACATTTTCCAACGATGAGGTCCATGAACAGTATCCACAGGTTGGCCAGCGAGATTGCGAACTGAAGAGATTCATTTAGGGATACATAACCATGGATACTAAGATGCATGAAGTAGCACATACAAGAGATATCTCGGCCACCGCAATGATTCTATATAGAAAGTTACCTTCTAATTCACGCAATGATTCACAGACTCACGATGTAAGAATGCAACGATTAACCGAGAATATGATTAATTTAGTGATGATATTATCCGTGCTAGAAACAACGGAGTTAGAATTTTGTTTTAATTGACTAAGAAAGACATACCTTTTAACTCCAGTATGGCTGCCACGCAGCAAAATGCACAACGAAACTGCGATAGAGATATCTGAAATGACGGAGAAAACGGAGAACCAGAGGGCAGAATCAAGCTAATGGAATGAGCTTATCGAAATATTATAGCAAATGAAGGGTCATACTGTGATTTTGATTGCGTCAGACACTATTAAGTGTTCATAAAAGCTACCGGATTAATGACAAGTTCAATGTCATCTGAAGTACGAAAACGGGTAATTAACACTGACAACTCTATATAAACAGCTGATAAAAAAAAAACGCATTTTTAGTAGAGTTCAGGTTGCATCAGAAAATTTGGTACCAGTCGCGAACCCTAAATCATGAGAATATTATATGATGGGAAGGCTTGCAAACAAATAGCGCACCTACCAAAATGGGCTGCTATTGTCATACCCTGAAAGCGCCGGGAGATGGTTTATTTTTCATGTCATGAACGCATAAGCCCAATATCTCTTACAATCACGGGCACGACATATATCTTCACCTTCCTGCTGCTTACTATTGTAGTATCAGTATAATACCTGTGAGATAAAAAACAATAAGGTCGCATCACCATAGAATATTTGCCGCAGAAAAAAGCTGCGGAGATCGATTTAAATGCATGAAGATGTAAGCGTATGCAGTGACGCACCTTTGAGCGATTAGTGCTATAATCCCCTGTCAAATAAGGTGACACGGGTCATATTATCTATATATCTTAAATTGGAAGAAATGCTTACATCGGCGAGGAATCCCAACTAGACACATATCGTTTCTATAAATAGTTGATATATCTAACGAGGGCAGATGCTTACAGTGTTAGACCTGCATGTTTTTCATTCTCATCAGAAGTGCTTTTCTGAGCTTAATCTCCAAAAACCTACCATTCATTGATCATTCCAGATGGGATTTTTGTGTTTTTTAAACCCAGAATCTGTTCAAATGTTACTAAAGTAAAAAGGGAAGATAGCATAGAAATGAACTAACCAAAAGAAAGTACATGTACCGCAGGGCTATATAGGCAATAGAGTGAGTTGAATATTCATAACTTAGTCTATACACTTTACCGAGACACATCTGAACTAGATCTAGCAACCTATAAGAATGTTCAGAAAAGACTCAAGTTCGGAAAGGAATCACGAACCAAACTACAGCAACCTATAATCGACGATAAATAGAGCAAAATATGAGAACGAGAAATCAAATCAAACCCACCAAAAGCTTTGTTGAAAGCTTATCTCTAGAATATTCCTTGCAATAAAAGACGGCCTTGACACAACAATGTGCAAGATTTGTCGGTACCACGGTGGTTAAACACCCACAGACAACACACCTGGCTGCAACTTAAACCAAACAGTCTAGAAACAGTACTTCAAAAACTAGTTTTATTACCATTGAAGTAGGTACGCACGCGAAGTTCACTGTTCCAGTAATGAATACAAGTGCTGTCTGTGGTTGAGCAATGAAATTCATACCAACAGTCAAGAATCTCACCGATAGTGGGACCTAGATCTATGCCTACTGCCATTCAAAGGGAAATAGACACGAACGGAAGGGGATCTGAGACACCTTATAAGTACCGATTGGTAGTAATCTCTGTGGGGATTTACCCGCGCACGGTGCACCCTGGGAATTGCGATGAAATCTCGTTGTTTGCATTGACATTGATCGCATCGCTACTAATTTAAGAACATTGAAGCCTACAAATATGTGGCCCTGCGCAACCCCCCCAGGCTGAAATCGAAAATGAAATACCCACACGAATGCTGGATTATGGGATGGCGGTACGATGAGATGATGGAAAAGGGTTTCCGGCGAGAATCCTAGTGTGTCATCGAGAGATACGTCAACAAGAACCTACAAGACACCCATCTCACCAGCATGAACAGCCGCAGTCCCGATTTCCCCGGCCTTATGGTAGCATAACATACTAACGCAGTGCACCGTTCGTCAGAGTATGCACATGAACGGAGACAGTCCGCCGGAGGGAAAAAATACGATCATGAGGCTGAAGGGTTTGGTCGTAATGTCTGGCAGCTCATAGAGAGCTGACTCGGAGAAGTAAGATGGAAATGTGTCCAGATAGCAAGACAAAGTGGTGCCTCACGCCTATGACATGGCTGGGCATAAGTAAGTGAACGTACGTGATAAAGAACTCGGGAAGAGTCGTGCTATCAAGTTCCCGAATTCTATGAAGAGAGATGCGCGTGATCATACAGCGCATCGATATCCATAGAATCTAGACTCCATACCTTGCTAACATATGGTCACTTCCCTGCTCCTTAATGTCAGCGGAAAATCACATGGAACGTGGAAAACCTGTTCGCCTTTAGACTCGATCCTCATGCAAACCAATCTCACTACAAAAGCCTTCATACTCGGGCCCTGGAGCTACGCTATTTTCTGGAATCGCTCTAGTACGAGTTAGAAGTGGAATGTTGCAGATCCCATGCATATATGCTTCATGTATGCTTCAGCAGGCTTCAAGACAGTACTGCTGGCCGAACATGGTCATTTTCTGCGTACAGAATCGTTAGCTTATGGCATTCACATAAAGAGAACAGCTTACACAGAGAATTCTGAAGAGATAGTATCCATTATTCTATGTAAGAGGTTATGGCGGTAGTCGATGATGGTCGATATCAGGCGAGTAGAGGGCAGTACTCATGAGACAAAGAAATGTTAAATTTCCGCGGCAGGGCTTTCATGTTTGTGGTAGCTAAACCCCCGATTTGGGGTTTAGCTACCCTTATGTAACCACTCTCATAGGCTGGTAAGAGAGTTAGCTTCCTTCCTAATCGAGGGTTTAGCTTCCTTCCTAATTAGGGTTTAGCTACCCTTACATAATAATTATCTGTTGTCCAAACTGAATGTGTGTTAATTTTGCATCTCCCTTGCCTGCTTGCTATTCCCTTTCCTTCAAGCTATACTGGAGCCTACCATCCCTTGATCCCAGAAATAAGGTCCTATGCAAAAAATAATATATGTGAATTCTTGTCTAATCTTTAATCTCGTTAAATTAAGCAATTTCTATCTGCATATCTTTTTCGGCCGAAACTCCGAAATCTCAAGAGCATTATCACAGGCATTTAGGATCAGATTTCTCTTAAATAAAAAGCACCTTAATTTTAAATTACAGTGCTATCATATTCCTGGATCTTAAAATGTCATCTTTTCGGTGTGCACACTAATAATAAATTCTCTCTTCTTGGATCTATAACATTGTAAGCATCACAGTATCATGGAATAATTGTTATAAATCTCAATTAAATTGTGATGTAAGCAAGGTACAACTGTCTCAAAAATGGCCTAAGACCAGTGTAATTGGAGGTATATTCAGTATTCTATCAGATTCCTCTGTCTTTTTCTTTTTCAGCCCAGAATTATTTCCTCCATCTGTTCCCACTTCTGGCATTTATGTTCATTTTTCACATAGTCAAGCAAAGGAATCTGCACATAAATAAATTTAGACATGCTAATGAAAGTGAATCCTATTTTTTTTTTCATCAAATAAAAGAAAGATCCGATGTCATAGCTATAATTTTTCCTTTTTCCCTTCTTTCTCTTTCCTTTTTGGGAATTTATTTTTAATTATTATTAAGCCTCCACAACATGATAGCCCTGCCATTTCCGCTGTCAGTAGTGGACGCTGAGGTCGGGGGATGGGGGCCGTTGTTGTGATATATTTGCCTCGCCGAGTAGCGGCACCTCAAAGGCTTCTCAATTATAACTATCTAGTATCAGCGTTCGATACTTAACGTTAAGTTGTTGCATGGAACCACGCAAATGCCTTCTAGCAGAAAGACCTATATCCTACCCTTTTTCTGCGAATTCTATGCGAAGTTCCATTTCTCATGATAAATCTCGTCGGATACTACTTATCCCTTTCAGATCATTGTCACTGGCAGTGGATCATGTCTTCATCAGCAGCATTGCGAAACAGGAACCTACAACCCATACAGGACTAGAAGCCATTGGAGAAGCGCTTTAAATCAGGAGTTGAGGTGCAACATCCATCCCCTTCCCTTAGTCTGCCTTCTCCGCCGCCCTGCAGCCTCTGCTACCATCGACGTCTGACCCCTACCTCTCCCTAAATATGGTTATCGTCACCCCCGGGATCGACTTTCTTGCTCGTATCCTAAGGCTTCTTTCCCTCCCAATAGTCGCAGCCGTTGGAGTTGCGAGATTGGGCGTTGCTCATGATCTTAGGCTCCCAACATGGGCCATGGTGACCGCTTCAGTGCTCATTCTACCAGCCATAGCTACCTTGCACATCGTTTGGACTCAAACCCGCAAAATGCGACACGCCGCCTCTCTCGGCGCTCGGCATATCCCAGTATTACAAGGGAAATGGATCGGAAGTATAGATGTACTCAACCGCATGATGCATAATTATAAGCATGGTTACCCAGGTTAGCTATTTCATCCTTTCACCCCTCTTATTGCAAAGTCTTCGGACTCTAAATCATTCACAGGAGATGGAATATTCGAAAATTTAGAGGTTCTGGGACCCGTGATAAATTGTCGCCTTTTATGGTCGGATTTGATATTCACAACCTCGCCAGAGCATATTAAATCTATCTTGGCAACCGATTTCAACAACTTCGTCAAAGGTAGGGAAATGATGTGATTTCTTCACCCTAGTGTTTGTAGACTCCTCGTCAATTTCTTTAGGTAAACGGTTCCATCAAGCTGTGGGTTCCGTCCTCGGCACGGGGGTCTTTAACTCTGATGGAAAGTTGGTTTTTACTAAGGAAAACATACGTAAACTCAATAATAACATATTACGCATGATTTCTGTCATCAACAGGAGACATGTGGAAGTACGGCATTTCCTGCGCTAATCTTCAAAGAGATGTCCTTTTCTGACTGTTTTTCTCAAAGATTCCATCGCTCCATTACCCGTCCAGTCTTCACTCGCGACCGAACTAGTCATTTCGAGATCTTTGACCGACATGCTAACGCAGTAATTTCCCAAATCAAGCAGCGTATGCGTGCTGGATATGCAGTCGACTTTCAAGTACGTATCCTGCTATAAATAATTTATTTTGCGTCCTATCTCGTGTTCGCTGCTTAGGATCTCATGTCACGCTTTACACTGGACTCCGCCACCGAATTTCTATTCGGCTCCTGCGTCCACAGTCTCGAATCAAAAATCCCCTATCCACACAACCTTATACCTGCATCCTTGAATTGTCAGTCGTCATCTTCTACAGGGACGCAACGTGCCTCGGCGGAAGACTTCTCGCAGGCATTCCTGGAATCACAAAAAGTCATTGCCTCGCGAGCTTGGTATGGTGGGATATGGCCCCTCTTTGAGATCATGGGAGACAAGACAAAGAAACCAATGCAGGTAGTGAATGGGTTCATTGAGCCAATTATTAAAGAGGCCATCAGGAAGAAGAGAGATGCAGAGGATCGTCACGAGAAGGACAAGACGACAACTGCAGACACCGAGCTTGCTGAAGGAGACACTTTATTGGATCATTTAGTTGGAATCACCTCTGGTGCGTTGTGAAACTACATACTTCGGATTGTGCTGTCAATTTCATTAACATTATGTACAGATCCTGCTGTACTAAGGGATGAAACGTAGGTATAATCTCATTCACGTTGGGTGATTTATTGAGCTTTTTTCTTTCTAGTTTGAACATCCTTATAGGTAAGGCGCCTAAGATAAAACGAAGGATACTTTCCTTACCATTTTAACTATTTCAGCTGGCAGGGACACTACCGCTGCGACGCTTACATTTATCTTTTATTTCCTGTCCAAATATCACACTGTCACTACTCGCCTCCGTGAAGAAATCTTATCCAAAGTCGGATCTACGCGCCGTCCTGATTATGACGATATTAGAGATATGAAATATCTGCGGGCTGTTATAAATGGTCCGTAATCACACTATATTAGAAGGGATATCATCTGAAACTAATCTGAGCAGAGACTTTGAGGCTATATCCCATCGTGTATCATATTTCTTCCTGCTTATTTTACATTAACACTGATTTTATCCTGCTGTTGTTCTAGGCCATTTAACACTAGGTATAAGATATATGTCGTTTATTCGAAAGTTCGGTACTGACAGGACTTTCAATAGGCAGAGCATTCACGCGATGATATGGCCTTCTCCAGAACCTAATGAGAAACCGCTGTATGTCCCAGCTTGTACCAAGTGCGTAACGCCTCTGCTGTCACCCTTGAGTCTTCGCCGATAAGCCGAAATAGAGTCTCGTACTCCGTATTTATGATGCACAGGCGCAAGGATCTCTGGGGACCTGATGGTGCGTGTTTTTGGGCCGAGTATGCATTCTTTTAATTTTGATATAAATATTTTAATAGCGGAGGAATTCGATCCAGACCGTTTCCTGGATGAAAGATTGAACAAATACCTCTTAAAGAACTCTTTTATTTTTCTTCCATTCAACGCCGGACCTCGTATATGTCTAGGGCAGCAAGTACGGCCTTGCATTTGTAAACGTAACTTTTTCACTAATGTGGGATAGTTCGCTTACAATGAGATATCATTCATGATAATTCGTCTTTTGCAAAACTTCTCGAGCATTGGCATGGATCTCGAGGCCGCAGCTCCTGGTTCCCAGCCACCAGCCGAGTGGGCTACAGCTACAGGCCGTAAGGCTATCGAGAGTGTCTTCCCCAAGATGCATTTAACCATGCATATTTTAGTAAGTGCAATATCGCTTTCTCTTTGTTCGCATTCTAAACTAACATTTCACCTTCCCTGTTTCTTTCCCCAGGGCGGGCTGTGGGTCAATATGCAAGAGGCTCCGATATCCGAGTAACTTTAGCCGGAAGAATGATGCCCGAGCATTCCTATTGGCTTATTAGGAATGTACTCACTGTTAGTGCAACGTTAAGATAGAATATATGTCCTAATACTATAAAGCCACAATATGAACGACATTCCAACATTATCAAAACTTTGAAAGCTTGCACATATTAGGGGACTATTACGAAGCGGTTCGTAAAATAATAAAAGGCTATAATATAGTATAGTAATGCATCATCTAGTGGACAATATTTCACGAAAATACGTTGAGCGGGGCCATACCAACGTAAAATTGTGAAGCCCCTTCCTGTCTATACAACGGAAAACTGAGACGATATTCTCTGGAATATTTAAACGGCTGATACGGGGCGCGCATTGGTGGTGGTACGGGTCTCGGGGTGGGTCTCGGGGTAGGTACCTCTAAAGTCGTCGCGGCCGTGTGAAGGACCAGTGAAGTCCCGACCGTTGCTCTTCATGTTCCACAAAGAGCCAAGGATACAGAACGTTGTAAAGCCCCAGCAGAGCCATGCCATTGCTTTGATGGTTTCGAGAATACGGCAGGGCCTGAAATGCCCTCTGCAGTGCTTCAGGTTAGACCACTTGTGCTAATAGGGCGTAGAATATGAGGATTTAGTTGGAGAAACAGAGGGATAACGCACTGTGGTAATGCCGGCACCGACGATAAACATCACCCAAAGGATGAGGAGACTAATCATTTCCGTCCCATAATTGGTGAGTGGTCCGCGACCAATACGTCCAATAAGGATTGACAGCCTAACAATTTACACAATTAGATTGTTATCTCAAGTACATCGAAGAGTGAGCTCACATCCATAAGCACCAAAGTATCGCAAAGATACTCGTAACAAGAAGCTCGACGATGATGGCATCTTCGAGATCGACGTTGGGAATCTGCAACGGAAAAAACAGTAGAGATTCTCACCATAGTAATGGGTCTTGGGACTGAGGAAATCCGATTCACTCTTCTTCTCTGTATAATTGACTCTGTAGCATGTCAGGCCAAATAGCACGCAGGAAACGGAGAACTAGTGAAACATGCAATTAGTATACCTCGTAATATCTGGTAACACTTATGAGCGAACTCACCAATAACGCGTAGCATGCTGAACGGACAGGGTGGAATGGCATAACGGAAATAATTGGGGGAGGGATAGGACGAGTGATGATGATTCCAATGGAGAATTAAGGTGAAAAATAGGGTAGTTTTAGATTTTATATGACCAGTTTGGAGGCGTTGTCATCTCTCCAACACAAGCATCTGGAACAATCGACGAGACTGAATGAATAGCGAAACATGACGCAGGGTGACGAAAAGTGACGCGATGTACAGGGTAGCTTGGAACGGCCTACAAGGAAGAAGAAGGTTACCCGACAGAATAAATTAAACTGAACATGGTTGGAGTGCTGACGGAATGGTCGTCGAGTTCTGAATTTGAAAAACGTGTCACTGAGGTCAGGTGAATTGAATTTAAAAGAGATTCTAGAGCTGAAAGCTGCAGTCAAACTGGAGACAATAACCCGGCCCGCTAACCGCCGGTCCAAGTACTTCAAGGGCATTTACCGTCTTTTCGCGGTTCATCTTGCAAGTTGCGAGGGACTCAGAAGGATCGGATATGTTTGGTGAATATATCCAGAAATAAAAGGTCCTCTAATCTGCATCGTTTTTGGTCCTGGAAGTAAAACTAGAAGAAAATGTGTACCCTACATCTGCTAATTATAGTCCAAATGCCACTACAATGCCTTCCGTACCCTAGTAGATAGAAGCATGGCGCAAAATATCAGGGCAAAGAGGACTCATAAGAGAAATATAAATGTGTTATGGCTCTAAGCACGACTATTTCTGTAGCTAACTTCGGTAGGATCCCATCTCCCATGCATGGGCTCCATCCATGCCTTGTTTGCAAAGCTGAAAAGCACGCTCACAACGATGATGGCGGTGAGAATAATCCAGCCTAGCCACGCAAATCCGAC
>JASFDH010000025.1:0-48675 GCA_036937195.1 Nidularia pulvinata | reverse complement strand
GAGCCGAGCACAGGCGAGATACCCCCGACGACGACGACGACGCCGACGACGAGCAGGACGCCAGCACCGCGAGCACCATCGAGGACGTAGAGAAGCCCGGCTCCGAGGGAACGTCCGTGCGTTGTCAGGATCCATTTTAGCGTGTATCTGGAATCTGGCCTATTTTATCCTGCAGCGCTCCCATCGCTGACACCCGCTAACACGCTCTGAGCCTCTTCCCTCCTCCTCGTCCCTCATGTCCTCCCTCCCCCCCACCGGCCCCGGCCATCCCCCACCAGACTCGAACCCAGCGTCGCCCATCTCGTGGGAGGGCGACAAGATGTGCGTGGCCTCTCCTCCGCCCCAGCCTCGCTGACCCCCTCCAGGTTTAACATCTACATCTACGACTACTGCTTCAAGCGCGGCTTCCGGAAGACTGCCCGCGAGCTCATGGCTGAAGCTGAGATCCCCCCCGAGTCCACGCCCCCCATCAACGCACGCCAGGGGCTGCTATTCGAGTCCGTCGTCCCTCCCTCTCTGTCCCACCCTACTGACCAGCCCACAGGTGGTGGAGTGTTTTCTGGGTCCTCTTCTCCGCCAAGTCCAGCGGCGCCGGCTCCGAGGATGCCGTCCTCTACACCCAGGTCCGTCTCCGCCCCTTCTATCCCCGTACCCGCTCACCTACCCGCCCACAGCACCAGATGCAACAGCAGGCCCAGCGGCAGTCCCAGGGCCGCGCACCGCCGCCCCCCATGCCCGCCGGCGTCCCCAGCCGCATGCTCAACGGCACCCTTAACCGCCCCGGCGCCCCCAACTTCCTCCCCGCCCCCAACGGTGCCATGCCCAATGGCGCCGCTCCCCCGCCCATGCCGCAGGGCTCCGCCTTCCCCATGGGTGCCCCCGGCCCCCCGCAGCAGGGCCAGATGAATGGTATCCCACCGCCCCCCGGTCCCGGCCAGCAGCAGCCAGGACTGGCTCCCACACAGGGGCAGCCCCAGCCCGGGTTTAACCCTCAGCAGCAGCAGCGCCCCCCGCAGATGAACGGCCCCCCACAGCAACAGCAGCAGCAGGGTGGCCCGCGTCCGCCAAATGGCCCCGGACCCTTCCAGAGCCCGACGATGGCGCCATCTCCCGCTAACTCCCAGCAACAGCAACATCAGCAGCAGCAAGCGCCGATGGGCCAGCTTGGCCCCTCCCCGCACATGCGCCCCGGGCAGCCAGGTCAAGGCAGCATGATGCCCCCGAATAATAACGGCCCGAACAACCAGCAGCAGCAGCAGCAGCAGCAGCAGCAGCAACAACAACAACAGGGGCAGCAGCCACAACAGGGGCAGAACCCAAATGCCCCGCAAATGCAACTACACCCCTCGCAAGGCAGCACCCCGCAGCCGAACTACGGCCGTCCGCCCTCGCGCACTACCACGCCCCAGTCTTCCGGCGCCCCCGGCCAAGGGGGCATGCAATTACATCCAGGGCAAAGCCCCAGCCTCATGGCGCGGCAGGTCGGTGTCGGGGGCGGGGGTGGGGGCGGGCAGCAGGGCAGGCAGGGGCAAGGCGGGCAAGTGCAGAACGGGCAGGAGTCGCTGAACACGGAAATCATGAATATACCAACGAACATGTTGATGCAGTATAAGCAGGAGCTGGGGATTGTGGGGGACAAGGAGCTTGGGGGGCTGAGTTTGCAGGAGAAGGTGTGTGTTTGTACTTTGTTGAAAATTTTTTTTTTTTTTCGTGTTCGGCTTGAGAGTTTTTTGGTTGGAGGCGGTAGGATGTAGGATTGGCTTTTTTTGGGGTGATTTTGGACGCGGAATTTGGCGTTTTGCATCTTTCTTTTGCGGATTGGGCTTACCGCGCCTTTGGGTCATTTATGATTCTCATTTTTCATTTTCGATTTATCCCTTTCTCGAGGTTTTTGGAATTTTTTTGTTTTCGTGGATGGAGACGCGAGGGTTATGGCGCCTTTGGATATCGATGTGGATTTGATATCCGGTTTCATATTTTCGTAGATTGGGCTTATCGCGCTTTTGGATCATCTCCAATCCTCATTTCTTATTTTCATTTGCAACTTTTTCTCTTCCTTTGATTTCCGATATATTTCATCGTGGATGGAGCGATGTGGATGTTACATTTGGAGGGGTTTTTAGATGTAGGAATGAGGTTTTGTTTTCGTACTGGAGTGCATTGACTCGGCTGGTTCTTCCCTCCTTATTTTTGTATTTCATGCATATTTTCGTTTTTCTCGAATAGGGATGGAGGGATTATGCTTCTGGTACATTTGGAGTGCTTTTAGATATGAATTTGGGGACTCACTTTTTCCTCTATTTGATTGTGCTTACCATGGTTTTGGGTCCTTCCTATTCTTTTTTCTGTGTTTCATTTTTCTTATCAAGAAATTGACTTCTTTTCTGATAATACTTCATTTCTTTAGCAACGAATAATCAGCACGCACCGTCAACGGCGAGGGTCAAAGCCTTTGGATAACGCCGCTGCGGGTCCATCGAATCTAATGCAACCTCCACAACGGAATCAGAGGAACAAGCGGAATAGCACGTCCCCTGGCGAAGAGGTGCGCCCAGGCTTTTGTTGATTCTTCCTGATTGGGCGTTCACACGCACCCGTCTTATCCCCCCCTCAGCACGATACCTTACCCCGGAACGAATCCTCCCCACCTGAACGGAAACGTATACGAAGATCGCCGATGGATAATAACCAACAGCCTCAGCAGCAGCAGCAGCAGCCGCAGCAGCAACAGCAACAGCAGGGTATGCAGCCCCAACAGCAGCAACAGCCGCCGATGGGATATGCGCAGCATCCTCAACAGCAGCAGCAGCCACAGCCGCACGGGATGGGTCCGGGCGGAGGGATGGTGATGATGCCAGGGCAAGGACGGCCGATGGTCGGACCAGGTCCAGGACCAATGGGGCCAGGGCCGGGGCCAGGACAGATGGGTGGTCCGGGGCCAGGGCAGATGGGCGTCGGGCCGCCGATGGGGGCGGGACAGATGGGGGGTGGGGGCCCCCACCCGGGAATGGGGATGGGCCCGGGAGGACCGATGAATGGCATGCCGCCACAGCACCAGCCTGGGCAGGGAATGATGGGGATGGTGGGGGTGGGCCCACCACAGATGGGCGTGCCGAGTATTGGGAGCGCGATGCAGAGTGGGCAAGGGCAGCCTGGTCAGCAGCAGCAGCAGCAAATGGGGCAGATGGGACAGCCGGGGATGATGAATCCGCAGATGCAGGTGCGTGCTTATATATATATATATTTGCGGTGGATTTTCGTTTCTGACTTAGTGGTGGTTTTAGATGGCACATATGGCTTCGCGGGAGGCGTATGGGCGGACTCTGCACCACATGCACAAGAGCGCGATGCCCCAGCAGAGCGGGATGCCGGGGAATGCTGGGTCGCCTGCTTCTGATCCTTCATTCAACCCCGGGGGGCCACCACCAGGGGGAGCTGGGGCACCGTTCAACCCCAATCGAATGGCGGGGAATAAGCCGAACATGATGATGCCCCCTCCCCCGCCGTCGCCATCCATGGGTGGCTCGAAAGATCAGCCAAATAAGGACGGCAAGCCCCAGAATGGCATGCCTGATGGTTCGCCGAGGAACCAGCCTCCGAATACAGGGCAGACCCCCAACGCAGGTGGTACGGCGCCGCCAACGCCCGTCCCGAATCCTCAGCAGACACCGCAACCCCCCAACCCGAACGTGGCGCCGTCGCCGTCGTCGATGCTCACGACGCCGATGACGTCTGCACCCCCGCTGCCGCCAATGAACAACGCGTCGGGCCCACCACCATCGGCGGTGAACCCCATTTTCGCAGACGACTTCATCCAGAGCGTGGCGAGCTCACTGGACGACTTCTCACCAGACATGTTCCGGCCAGACGGGGATATCAACTTCGAGCGCGACTTTGGGCAGTGGTTCAACCCCGACGACACGATGGGGCTCGACATGAAGTGACGTTGAGAGGGGAGTGTTGCGCATCTCTCGCTCTTGGTGTTTAGTCGCTTCTTCCGGGTTGTAAGCTTGTTTTTTCTTTGTGGATGGATGGCATTATTTCGTTAGGGAAGACATGCGGGCTTGTCAATTTTTTCGCACGTCTTTCATTCTCCCCTCTCCCCCTCCCCTCCTCGCTCACCTCGCTGGCGTACACCTCATCATTAATCACCTCCCTTTCCTCCCTATTTCCGACGTACACCTCACCCACCTGTCCGACCTCCTGACCGGCAGCTCTCCAGCCGCTGGTCCCTCTGTGCTTGCTTGCTTTCTAACTTAAAAGCGCCTCCCCTTTCTTGGAATTTCTGCTTCTCCCTTGTACCCTTTGACCCATCCCCTTCCGCGTTGCTTGGATATATTTTATTTATTTACAAAAGGCTGCTTCTAAAGCGGTGCTTGTCATGTGGTTTGGAGGATCAAGTTGTTGGATTACCTTTACTTCTCTCCCTAGATTGTTGTTACTGTAGTTTTCATCCACCCCCATCAACTCCCTTAACCACTTGGTCTCTCCCGCTATGCGCCCTCTTTTCTTTCTTTCTTTACTGCTTCTTGTGCTGTACATATGATATCCTCTCGTACTGTTGTTTTCATTTTTTACCCTGTCGAATTTTTCATATCCGGCATGCGTGGGTTGTCCTTCCTTTATCTTTGTCTCGCTAGCATGTACAATTGCCCTAAATCACAGTCTCTGGATGGAAAACAAAGCTAGAATGGAAGACGATACATAGCGCCAGCATTGTTGTTCCACTTAATCACCACTGTAGGCTGTGGGTAACTGTCAACGGCGACTCTGGGTCTGACAGCTTGGAAGCATATCATCAAGCTTCCCTCATGATGATCAGATGGTTACGAAGTCGAATGTCGGTGAAGTTACTGGCACCAGTATCGTCAATGGCTCGGACAGGGGTATGCTCCACCCACTCTAAATGTTCTTCGACCCCATATTGAAAATTTTCTGACCAAAGTAGGTGCCCGACACTTATTTCAGACCTTTGTTCCTCGGAATATTTCACGTCTGAACCATTACAAGGGTTCCGGCGCTCCTTGACACAGTACCAGTCCTTGAAATAGCAGCCGTTTTCCCTCAAAGTTCTACCGATCCCTAATATATTTTCCACACACCTCCTAGTGCTATAGAAGCATACAAATACTATTTCTCAAAATTTTTGGAAGTGATAATGAGGCAGAGAAAGGATACCGATGGGTTAGCCGCAACAAAGTACGATTGATGTGACCACTAGCAACCTTTTAGGTGCAGATATCAGGAAATAGAAAATTTGCACAAATAGTTATTACATGAGTACGTAGCAATGCCACATTTGACTCTAGGACATGAAGAAATGGCCCTGAAAGAAAGGAAGAGATAGAAACTTCAGCTCAAAAGTAAATGATTCTCACTCTTTCCCACCGCCAAATTAAGAGGGTGACTGTTAAGGAGTGATTTTGTGTCAAAACCATAGGTCTGCACAAAAAACAAACAAAAGCACATTCAGCATTCTGCAAAACTCATCTTGGGCTGAGATTTTGTAGAAATACTCTATATATTCCTGCATTGGATTATCTACTCAGATTTACAAAATTCCTTGTAAGAATGTTTTAAAAGTGCAACTTTATTTACTTATGTCAAGGAACATCAGAACACCTTATATGCTTGTGACTAGCTTATGGCAGTGCAGGCCAACTGTAAGCAGTACTATTCTATTTCTAAAAATAGCTCCAAGGTCTTAATTGCTGTTTACATCACTCTAGTTTATAAGAATACTCTGTCCTCTTGTGACTTCTCCAATCATCCCTCCCTGCCCCAAGGGGATACCTATCTATCATCTGACATATTACAGCTGTGATCTCCCCTGACATCTTCTGACACTTTCCAACTCTGTGTTATGATTCCTTGCTATGCTTCTGATGTTTTTTGCTTGTTTTTATTTATCACTAATATCCAAACTATTGTTTTTATTATTTGACACTCACAATACAATTACCATTTCTATGTACACTTCCTCTCAGTTATGTTTTCACTCTCATTTCTGCTACTTTTATTATGTGTCAAGGACTTCTATTATTTTGTATCCATAGTATTGCCACTTCCACTTTTATTGCTACAATTAGTGATACTTGTATTTAAGTAGCTCTGTTCTGTACTGTAGTCTCCAATCCAAATATTAACTAAGATCACCCCTAGTCTCCTGACTAAGTTACAACCAGTCATTCTGATTTGCTTCTGATCTTCTGACTCCCTTCTGACTTCCCTTCTAGTTGACTAACATTGACCAGTCTTATCTTGCCCTTGACACTGGACTTGACTCTAGCTGTTATCATCTTCAATAACTTTCTGACATCATAGCACTTTCTTCTGACATGTGAACCACACACAAGTTAGAACCCACAAGAACTGGAAGGGTTTGTCAAAAGTTGGGGTTGTGCAAGCTTCGTGCTTGTGGTCAGAAGGTGGCAGTGTGTGGGAATATTCTATTAGGCTGTATATAGATTGTATCTACCTTATCTATGTACCTTGCCCAAGTGGACCCAAGTCCACAATCCATCCCCCTTTGTTGTTTGCTTTCATTGGCCTCTGAGTTCTTGGAGGAGAGTGGCACTCCCTAACAGGAGTTTTGACAGAGAGTTCAGACAACAGTTCATCCTGGGGGAACCAATAAACTGCACATGCAGTGAGATTCTAGAATTGAGGGAACACACCATATGCCAAGCAATACAAAGCATTCTGCCCTGCTCTCTGAAAAATATCCAGGGACATAGTCCTCACCAACATCTTGAGAACAGAAGAGGGCATCCAGGCCCTCTCTGACTTCCTCCAAAAATCAGGTGCATTTACATGCACTGGCACCTGCTACACCCTCCCCCATCAGACCCTACATACAACAAAGAACTAGTCCCCCCAGACATAGACTCTGAAGAGGAGGACTCTTAGCCTCTATTTGCACCACACTTAGTACAGCCCTGGCCCAAAAGCCACAGCACTATATACACATGCCCCACACCAACCTCAATACCAATGCCTATCTCTACCCTTTTCCTTTCCTCTCCTATACACACCTAGTGCAACCAAAACCCACATCCTTCCCAACTTTGTCCATTACTAATACCATATACCCAAACCTAGACATTGCAGCTGAACACCCTTCAGTCACATGGATGCACCAGTCCCACTCAGTTAGATTGCTCACACACATGTAGACTGGTTATCTCAGGATAACCTGTGCATCTTAGTACTTTGATTACTTGTTGCACGTAAATATAGAGAATATAAAATAAAATAGAAAGTGATGGGATGGAGGCTGTGCACGGTAAATACATGTAAATATTTATTTATATTATCGTTTCTGATTCTTGTCATTTGGATCATCACTAACACTAGATCGTGAATTCTTGTGAGGTTCGCACTCACTTGCATAACAGTCTTTGAGATTTGGTAACCTGGGCCAAAATTAGCACTGCTGATGAGGATGCGCTGCGCTTTTTTCTTTGCGTAGACTATTGGAGTACTCTGAGTGTCCAAGAATCCCACTCGAGACCCAGAGATCGCCTATGGTCACATTCAAAGGAAGAGTTACCTTCTTCCTGAGAGACTCATAGTGATATTTTGACAGTTCTTTGCTCTCTAGTGAACCCCTTTCACGACTGGTATCAACCGCTTTCCGCCGTTCTAGGTATTGCGATGTAATCAAGTACCATAACTCCTCGATTGCGCCCGGCATACTTGGCCCTATACAAATTGATGTACCTGTCTTGTACCTCCTTATGTTTCGACTCACGTTCTAACTCTTCTCTTGTTCAAAATTTTCTTCATATGTCGCCGTGATATTCGTGCACAATAGCGAGAAACTAACACATTCTGAGGCTCCAGGTATTGGCACCTCTTTCCTGGCATATAGATATGCAGGAATAGAAGATGGTTGCAGTGTAAAACAAGCCTCGAAAGCTACTTGCAAATGAGATATCTACTCTGCGACAACAGCTGGATCAAGGACTTGAGTTAAAGAGTTATAATGGTTGCCAACAGGTGCAGTGGCTCTCTTTATAAATGTGCACTGGTTGTCTTCGCTATCTCTCTTCTCTGTCTTTCCTATACGTCAGGTGCGTGCTACGGTCTCATCCTGGCTCCTTTTTGAATGATCAGTTCAAAATTTCCAGAATACTCTCACAATATCTTTGCTTATTTATCATCCTATTTCTATTTAAGCTCGATGAAATGTGGGTATCTCCTTCGATACTCCTTCTTCCTCGCTCATTTTACAAGCGTTAATCGCCGGAGATGCTCCATCGAGCAACGTCCTCCCCAGCGATCTAGCATCCTCATTTCAAGCCGCATCGTGGATATGGACATCAGAAAGTGTCCCGCCACTTGCTGCGCTGACAGACCGCGCATTCCGGTACACGTTTAATGCGCCAGATGGAAAGGCTGTCACGAGCGTCATGGTTCTCATCACAGCGGACGATTACTTTTCGCTCTACGTCAATGGTGTGCTGCATCACGAAGGAAATTCCTCAGCAGATACATGGAGAGCATCTTTGCTACTTAATATTCCTGTTACCTCGAGCTCCACGCTATTTGCTATTCGTGGAAGCAACCTTCCACCTCCAGGACAGCTCGGAGTGGCTACAGCTGCTGGACTACTTGCGGCGGTCAAGATCATTTTTTCTGACGGGTCTTCTGTGATAGGGTCTTCGAATTCCAGCTGGAAGTCGATCCACAATATCCCTTCCAATTGGGAACTTCCCTCTTTAGACGACTCTCAGTGGGATCAAGCTAGCGTGATTGGCCTTTACGGAGTGGACCCATGGGGAACCAATGTAGTTCTCGCTTCATCCTTTGCGACAGATCCTGCTGAGACATCTGTAACCTCGCAGCTGCAGGCAATCCCAGAATCAACTTCTTCGCCTTCTTCGGCACGTCTTTCGTCGTCGCCCATATCCGTAGCTTCATCTGCAAAGCAAACTTTGATATCTTCACTAACTTCGACACTCTCCTCGGCAACAATTTTATTTCCGTCAGGAAATTCCACTGGGTCGTCAACTTCTTCCATTACGAGGATTTCACAGTCCAACCAGACCGCAACCAATCAAGGAAGTTCTCAGTCTGTTTCATTCAAGTCTGAGATCGGCGCCATTATCGCCATATCTGTTGGAGTCGTCCTTATAATTCTTATTCTTGCCGTCTTTATTCTTCGGAAAAAGATTTTCAGTTTTGGGTGGTTAAAAGCGAACAGACCGGACACCGCCATACGATCCTTTCCATGGATATCGGACGAAATACATGCTACCCAGCAACAGAGGTCTACTCAGAGTCCAGCAGTCATGATAAAATGCAGATCCATCCATAAATCTACTCTCGATAGCGGTGTCGTGGAAGTGCAGAATTCTGACATGCACGGCGATTCTATTTATTCAAGGCCCCATAATTCTGTCATACAGTCAGATCCTCCTCACTATTACAGTATCTCTCGACACCCTGAGAGCTCTTACCGTTCACGAGCTTAAGTACTCGTCTCACATTTATATCCAAATAGAATATACAAGTTGGAAGCATTACTTTCCTTAGACTATTATCTAATTCAAACATCTATATAGCAGTTGAACCCCCCGATCGATTTCACACCATAATTGTCCCAGCATTCGTGGTATTAAGCTTAAAATAACAGTATTTGAATTTTTTTTTCCAGGAAGCCTCCGCCTCAAATTCGTACTTTAAAAGGTTAAGAAGCGTGGAACAAAGAAATCGAGTGATATTGGCTACTATGGTTTGTTAAGCATTCATTAGAATTAGCTTGTTTTATATTTAGGGAAATCATACTCTGTTGACAGAGCACGGGAAAATGACGATGGTGACTCTTGTCATTGCCTGAGAAAGTCCAAATAATACACTTGTCATGCGTTCTGTAGCATTTCGAAAGCTACTTTGAGAACCTATTGAACCAGCTAATGACACTGCGGGCACATTCCTCCTTCGCCCAACCTATCACAAAGTTCATGAGGCTACGGACCTTAGAGCTAAGTTTGAATATGCTCACGACTATTCTCAATAGCGGGATCACCTCGCGTAGCAAAGCCGTGAGATACACCAGAGAAGACTTGGATATGATAGGAAGCCTTGTTAGCCACCATGATATCTTCGGCACGACGACGGAATTCCACCGGGAACGTGTGGTCCGTTTCTATATCCCACGAAGGTCTAATTATTAAAATTACCTGTGAGCAGAAAGTTGAATTCTAACCAGCACAAGATAAAAGAAGTGGCTCTAAAGAAACGATTGAGTAGCAGGTAAAGGGTATATACGCGTTGTGCGTACTGGTCAACTTCTGGAAATGGTCTTCTGTAAGCATAGCTGGATGAGCAAAAGCAGCTATGAGGTCTCTAGATCAGACGCCTACGTCAGGCTATTCGAGAACAAAGGACGTACCCGCCGCTACTTCATCTCCTGCTGCTAACTCAGTTGCGAAAGGAGCTCCAAAGCAGTACCCTGATCGACATGGAGAGCATTAATTATGATATCGATACCGGTAGAACAGGCACCAACCAACAGCGGTATATGTAGCGTCTAACCCTAAAATAGTTCACCAAGTTAAACCGAGGCTAATGTGAGCGTTGGAAATGGCATACCGTATTTTTCCTTTACGGCTTTAAGCCATCCCGGGAAAGCCTCCCGAGACTGTTTGCGGGACTTCTCAAACCAAGCAGGTCTGTCGAAGTCGGGTTCCGTATGGTTGCCAATGCCATCGCCGAAGAAATAGTCGGGTCCAAGAACAAGGTATCCTGTACATGACCAGGGTTCAAAAGGCAATCGGGACAAAAGAAAGTGAGAACCACCGACCGTTTGCCGCAAAATAGTCTTGAAGAAGCTTAGCGTTCAAGTACAGCGGTCCGTATACATCAGCAAGATACAATATGATCCTCTTGGTTCCACCTTGCTTGGATGCCGGAGGCTCCGAAACGTATGTCTCCATCGGGCCGATGGTCACAGTCTTTCCGACGGGCTCGCCTTCATGTTTGACACCAGTAAAACAGCAGTCCCCCAGAGGACCCGCGAGAAGAGGAGAATCGGTAGTGGTCGTCATGATACTGTGAGAAGGACGAAAGAAAGATTGTGTATTCCTCGAAGTTAGTGTAAGCTCTTGATGAGTAAGTGCAAGGAGAGATATCGAATGGCGCCATCGGGCTCGTGAGAAGTGCGTGTGTATTTGTCGGGTACTTCCTTCGAATTACCAGGAATGAAGCGAGCAGCTGACTTGAGGTAATGTCGAGGAAGTTGGACTTGGGAGATCAAGCCCAAGTCTCTGCCGATCGTCCTTCGACAGGACGCGGCCCTGACTGCTGATATAGACTGCACGGTGAAGATTTCAGTACAGGGATCAGCAAGAGAACTTTCAACCCTAGGAAGGACTATAATTACTAAGTATAAGTCTATACTCACCAAAAATCACAACCACCGATAGGAAAAGATTACCCACCGGCAGATACCGAGGTGTCACATGGGAGCGATACTTGTGAGCTTCGTACTCTCAAATTTCTACAGCCTGTTATGAGTCAACAGGGCCATAAATATCACCTCGACATGATTCTTCTCATTCTCAGTCGTAAAAGGTCGAGAAAATTTATGAATGACGAGTTTCGTGCGTCCTTCAACCTATAGGATGATTCAGAATCCGGACACGTGAGCGGTATATTCAACTTCTCGAAGGGATACAAGCAAGCCATCAACTGTTTAGGCAGGGCGACGGCATTGCTAGAGATCTACCTCAGGAAACATAGAGAACGAAATACGCTTTATTGGACATCCGAAGGGTGTTATTCGTGCTATCTGCCCTATATTTTATGGATAAGCGCGTGCTGAGTAGTTCAAAAAAACCCATGATTCTCTTTCATAAGAATTGTTTTTGAAGAAGGCGAAATGGGAGGAAGAAAGTAAGTTAGAAGTTAGAATTTGGATGAGCGCAACGTAGGTTGCTCAGGGCCGTTGATCGGGTATGTACCCCACATTCCCACGGTTGCTGAACCAGCGACCGCGCGGCGACCACGACCTTACAGCGTCCCGCTTCCGCAACGATGAGCTGTCAGCACCATTCCTCTACCGCTGCATATCCGGAGCTCAACTACGGTGCTGGAGCGAAATGGATCAAGAACCTTACGAAGGACAGGCTAGGGACGTTCAATGGCGGACACTACTCGAGCATGAACCTGTCATCGGTGCTATTCACCCACCGCATTGATAATACTGAGCATATTAAACTGAAAGTGTAAGTCTGAAACTGGGATTATAGATTTGAAATACTCATGAATTTCTTGCTAGATGGAGCGCACCTGGGTTGACGAAACCGGCGTTCGAGGAAGCCATGAAACAGAAGTTCAAATCAGCGAAGAAGGTGCGTAATCTTGAATTGCTGAGAAGTGGTTCGGGACTGAATCTTTTAAAATTTGGCTAGGGAGACTCCTTCGGACCGTCATGTAAGTGTACCTTTTCTTCCAATATTGATATAACTCCAATACGTCTTTGTAGGGGTAAGGATCAAACTGAATGACGTGTTCCCTGTTAATACTCTCCATACAGACAAATCACTGGTGGAAAGTTTCTCTGACAATCCCTGGATACTGGCAGCAGTATGGCCGTGTTCAGTGTGCGTTCAAACCTTGCTACAATTACCTTTACTAATGCTCGTATCCAGTCGAGTTCGATCCTGGCTGCGAAGCTATGATTTACACTACTGACGGCGTGCCTGTGCAAGGTATTCGCGCCTTTTGTCTCGTGGGTATTTTGCCATCTGATAACATGACAAGGTATAACTGGTGGCTATGGCGGCGACCGTCGTGTCGAATACATCATCCCGGCCGAGGCGCGTGAGCAGGGTACTCACGAATTTATTATCGAGTCGAGCTGTAACGGCATGTTTGGCGTTCCGTGGAACGGAGACACCATCGCTCCCCCCGACGTACGTTGCCCCTGTTCTATCGTGTTCCCTTCTCGTTCCGACATGCAATATAGATGAACCGTTACTTCACGCTCGACTCCGCCGACCTCGTTGTCCCCAACATGGATGCATGGGGCCTCCTCTGGGACTTCCAGACCCTCCGGGAGCTGGTCGATACGCTTCCTGGAAATACCCCGTATGTGGCTTCACCATTCACTCAAACATATCCATCTACTTACCACCCCTTTACTTTTCTAGGCTGCAGAACAAGGCTCTGACAGTTGCGAATGAGATCATGAACGTATTCAACAAGGGCGATCCGTCGGCCATTCGCCAGGCACGGAAGCTTGCTGAATCGGTCTTCGGCGAGGGCTGGGAGGCCAAAGGCGCCGAGGTGTACAACGAGGGCCCGAAGAAGGCGAATATCTGGGGTATTGGTATGCATCGCATGCCCTCGTTATGACATACCATACTGATATGTTGTTCTGTTAATCCAGGACAGTAAGTACGCTCACTGCTTTCCTGCGCTATCGCTCACAATGTGTTTGTAGTTGCCACATAGACACTGCCTGGCTGTGGCCGTACCGTGTCACACAGCAGAAGGTCGCGCGCTCCTGGTCGACGCAGGTGGACCTCATGGAGCGCTATCCTGAGCACCGTTTCACTTGCAGCTCCGCGCAGCAGTACAAGTGGCTCGAGCAGGTACGTCCTTCCTCTCCCTTTTCTCCCCTTATACCCCCTGACCCGTCTACTCCACAGCTCTACCCACCCCTCTTCGAGCGCGTGAAAGAGAAGGTCCTTGATGGGCGCTTCCATACCGTCGGCGGTTCGTGGGTGGAGAACGATTCGAACATGCCATCTGGGGAGGCACTCGTGCGCCAGTTCCTCTTTGGCCAGCGGTACTTCGAGACACGCTTTGGGAAGCGTTGCGATACGGCGTGGCTTCCAGACTCGTTTGGACTCACGGGGGCACTGCCGCAGTTGATCAGGGGTGCAGGTGCATTTTCGTTGGTCTTTTTGGATGAGGAGAGGTGCTGATTGGATCGTGTAGGGATGTCGTACTTCTTTACACAGAAGCTCTCCTGGTAGGTGCTCTTGTTCGTGAGCACAAGCTAATCCTGAACGCCGCTTTTCGTTAGGAACAACATGTACGTTTTACTGTCTGAATGCTGCGCGGCCTTACTGATCGGTGTTTTACAGCAACGTCTTTCCTCATTCCACCTTCAACTGGGTGGGTGTAGATGGGACCCAGGTCTTGTGCCATATGACTCCAGGTTTGATCACCTTTCAACTCTTGTCTCTGCTCTTTGGGCTAATATTTCATATGCAGTGGACACTTACACTGCCCAAGCTACTGTCGGAGACGTCAATAAGGGACTAACCAACCACAAGGTTCGTACCTGTAATCTTTAGCATTCTGCAGATTCTAACCATTCCGAGCCTACAGAACCTCGAATCATCCGATACCTCTCTTCTAGTCTTCGGAAATGGTGATGGTGGTGGAGGACCTTTGGCGAAGATGCTGGAAAATGTGAGTATTATCGGTAGCGCTCTGGACTAAGTCTGATACATTCGCCTCGTAGCTTCGCCGCATCCGTGCCGTCACCAACACTCACCGCGAGTTGCCTCCCGTCAACATGGGCTGCTCCGTCGACGAGTTTTTCGAGGAATTGGAGAAGACTTCTGATCAGGGGAAGAAGTTGCCGAACTGGTCTGTGCTTTCATGGACTTTTTTTAATAATGGTATTAAGTAAATGCATATTAGGCATGGGGAGCTTTATCTTGAAGTGAGTGTTATGGCCATCGTTACTGTGACCTACCTTTGACCCGTTTTTGCTACAGTTTCACAGAGGTACCTACACCTCACACGGATCGATCAAGAAGGGGAATCGCCACTCTGAGATCCTTCTCCGCGACGTCGAGGCAAGTTCTGCTGCAATTCGCCCTTCTTCGCCGTGCTAATGTGACATCTCTGCTCTTCTAGATAGTCGCATCGCTCGCATCACTGTACAGATTCCATAAGAAGGACTACGTTTATCCCAAAGGGGAGATCGATGAGTGCTGGGAGAAGGTGCTTCTTAATCAATGTAAGTTTATGTCGCTTCGCAGCACACGATGGTGCTGATTGACACTGTTCGTAGTCCATGATGGCGAGTTTATCCCGCACGCTCTTATGTACGTTTCCTGACTGGTAAGCATCAGTCCTTCCAGGTTCTGCTATGTGAGTCATATCGATACCCTATGTTGCACTCGGACGGAACTGACCTTTTCGGCAGAGGTATGGTGTACGATGACGCGGAGAAGCTGTACGCGGAGGTGAAGAGGGATGGAGAAGCGCTTCTTGACGAAGCCTTCGAGATTCTCTTCCCTAACTCTGTGCCGCTTACTCGCAAGACGAAGTTCAAGGCGCTTGGTGGCTCTTGCAAGATCGTCGGGTTCAATACGACTCCCTTCCCCCGTTGGGACGTCGTCAAAATCCCCCTTTCCGGCGCTCCCCCGGCCCTCAAGTCCCAAGTTCTACAAGCATCCAATGATGGCAAGGAAGGATATGCCATCATGCATTCCCCCGCTAGTAGTCCAGGATTGTTGCAGGCCCCCTCAAATGCTCTTCATTCTAAGCTCATGCCTGTATCTGGTATGTCCGGTTGTCTTTCCTTAGTGGTGATCATTTACGTTAACAACTGATGTAGTGTACTCCAATGGCTCTGACCACTTTGTGCTCCGTAATGGTAGCATCCAGATGACCATTTCCAAGGGACGGGTCAGCAGTTTGCTCGATGTGAAACTAAAGTAAGTCCCCGTAATTATATTAATAAAATAACCCTCATCGCTATCATGCAGCCGCGAGCTCATTCCTGAAGGTTCCACTGGTGGACTGGTGATCTTCCAAGATCGGCCCAACTACTGGGATGCTTGGGGTACGTTTTCTAGGCCCAAAATGGCAGCACCAAGACCTCATTACGGCTTATCCTCAGATGTCGAGATCCATCACTTAGAGACACCGACTCCCTTGTCATTTACCAACGTCTCAGTGGTCGTCCAAGGGCCACTCCGCGTCTCTGTCAGAGCGCAAGTAAAGTACGAGCAGAGTACTATTGACGTCACGGTCCGCATTCAATATTATCTTCTAATTGTTAGAGCTCAATGTGGGCCATTCTTCCATAGATCTCTCTTGATGCTGTCACAGGTAAGTGCTATTTGATTAATTATATGATTAAGTGTTAACGTTTGATCCTTGCAGCAACAGTCAAGGAGAACTCCAGGTCAATGTTGAACTTTGAGGCCGTTGTCGATTGGCATCAACGACACGAGTTCCTGAAGTGTAAGCGCCTACTCCGACCTCGTCAAAGCTTTTATTTCTTACATATTTCTAGTTGAGCTCCCGTTGAACATTCATAATGACAACGCGACGTACGAGACCCAGTTCGGGTTCGTTCAGCGTCCTACACACAAGAATACGACATGGGATATCGCTAAGGTTGGGGGTTCTTGCATTCTTTCTTTGTAGCAGTTCGCTAATATTTGGTGCAGTTCGAAGTATGCGGTCACAAGGTATGGTGGCCGCATTTTCGTGGAGTAGCCTGACTACTGACATTGCCACCAGTACGCTGACCTGAGTGAGTACGGATACGGCGTGGCTATACTGTCGGAATCCAAATACGGCTTCGCCTGCCAGGGCAACGTACTTCGCATCTCTCTTCTTCGTGCTGCCACCGCGCCTGATGCTGAACAAGATCAAGGTATGTGTGCTCTGGGATGTCTTTTGCAACGTTACTCTTCGATCTGATAATATTGATAGGGGAGCATCATTTCTCATGGGGTGTGATGCCCCATGAAGGACATTTCCTGGAATCAGACGTACCGATGGCTGGCTATCTGTACAACTCTCCGCTGAGAGGTAAGTGCCTCTACAAAACCTTTTGAATCTATCTTAACGTTCTTTCATCACAGTGCGCTGCATACCAAACGGCAGTGAAGACCTGTTGTCTGTCCTACGTGCACCTTTCCAGGTAGAGGGTGCCCGTAATGTCTTCCTTGAGACTATCAAGCGAGGCGAATATGACTCCTTCGATTCACCAGCGGACTATGAGAACCAATCCAGTACCTCGACTACGACTGTTGTCCTGAGGTTGTATGAAGCTTTCGGAGGGCATGCACAAGCACAACTGAGGATTTCCAGCCATCTCCCAGTAGTGAAGGCATTCACTACTAATCTCTTGGAGGACGATGACGACGAGCTTAACATCATGCGCACTAGTGAAGACGGCAACGCTTCTCTTAAGCTCAACTTCCGAGGCTTTGAGGTTAAGACGGTCAAGCTCGTTCTTGGTGCGCTGCCTTCGCCTTCAAAAAAGTTAGTCACTGTCAATGCACTTACGCCTAAGTTCGCGCAGCTCACGATTTGTCTTTACTTCCTACAGAGAGAAGCGAACTAGTTGGGTGAAGATTGAGCAGGCTCAACTGTTCTCTCTTTGATAACCTCTTTGATAACCTCTTTTCCACCTGATGCCTCCTTTGCTTGTATCTTAGTTATGCTTTCGTATAGGAGCATGCCGCCCTTTCATATAAATGCTATTTATCTATATGGCCGAGTTTCACTAAAACTACCAAATGCCACAGACGGCGGCCAATCATGGAAAGTTCATAACATTAATCTGAACGTGAAAGCTCCTGTCCTTTTGATAGCAGACAAAGGCTTCTAACCCAAGTTTCAATTGTTACACTTCACTTGGCCAAAGCTTTGTCCCTTTTATGATGGAAGCGACGTTTGACAACATGAAGATGTGAGCCATGAGCCTTGCGACACGGTTAGCGACCCGCATCCCACGACATAGTCAAGAGTCATTTCACGTCTCGTCCAACCTCAACTGGCACTAGTGATTAGAACCACTACAATTGCTCCACTACTCGGATACCTAAGTATTTCAAAACTTCACACATCCTGGCGTATTGACGTCTCTGAAGTCAGGAGCTTAAAATGGAAAAGATACTCAGATGCTTCCGCAGCTTGCTTGAGGTTAATTGGATTTTACAGGGATGATTCTCACTAAGCTTTCCTCGTTGCTAAGTAGAAGACGATATTTACAACGGAATGTTCATCCCGAAGGGTTCGATCGAGATCAAACGCTAGGTGAGTCTCTTTAGACGTAAAGAGTAATCTTCGGCTCCCTGGTAGTGTTGCCACGACTCCGCTCCGGACCGCAGCAAGGTGAGCGGAGCAAAATTGCAGCCGAGCTGAGCCGGTTCCTGGAAGTCACTACTCTAGTGACTGAACTCCAAAAATAAATGGCTTGAGGCGGCTTCAAGCCGACTCAGCAATGACTTACTTCCATTTTTGGAATTATGCCAGTGCATCCATCGTCTTTGAAAGTCTTACCTTTCCTCACCTCGTCTCGTGTCTATCATCAATATAATCTATCCCAGTTTGCACTATGTATCATTGTTATCAAGAATATAATGAGATTAATGTCTTTTACACTGAAGTGCTTTCTGCTATGAGGCCTTAATCAACTTCTTTTGAATATGGACAATCTTTGATTAGAAGCATACATCCAAGGCCCATGGGACTTGTAAATCCTCAAGAAGTCACAAAAATGTGATGACATTATGATGCATAACAAAAATAAGGAAGATCACAGTGGGCTGCTTACACAAGTTGCTTCTAGTGTGCACTGGTATCATGGATCCTTGCCCTACTTTATTCCTGATGAGCAGCTATGATAGCCACAACAGACTACTTGCATACCCAAGTAAGCACTTTGCCTGCTTTTCTTAATGTTTCAATTTATAAAGAGATCATTTCCCCTTGCAATTGCAGTCACAGTAGCACTGTCAACATGTTTCAATTAATCCACCACCCTACCAGCACAGAAAGCCTACTCTATTTGCTAGATAATAGTATTGAGCTATCAATTTTATTTTGTCAATTTCCACTCAGTCACCTGAGATATAATGTGTTCTTCCTAACACTAGTGAAACTTCAAGGAAAATATAAGCAAGAATGTCAGGTGGTGTCTGCATTGCAATTCAGTGTGTAATCCTTGCCTCATTGCAATACTGGCAGCTGAAAATTTGTATTGCCTCTCAGGTGCATGAGGCATGATTTGGATTTTAAATGTGCTGTGTATTCAAATGTTGAGGAGTGAATCTTGCTCCAGCAACTAGTATTTCCATTGGCATGATATACTTTCTATTGTCTACTGCTAAACTGCAATAGTAGATGTCATCCAAGTGCATTTTTATGGACATGAGGACCTTAAATTGTATGTCACCAACAATTATAATAATGGGATAACAATTTAATTCATCAGAAACATTGCTGTGCATCAGTTACATTGGTAAATTTTAGTCCATTTGTGCCCTGCTGAATAACACTGTGTATACCCATTATTTAGCTATAAAATCTCAGCAAAGACTATCCATATCACCCAATACTCATTATTCAATGCCCACTTGACAAAAAGCAGCTGCTAAGAATGTGACAACAGTCCATCCAAATGGTGCTCTTGAGACTGCATTTCAAGTACAAGGTATTTTCACTTGTAATCTCAGCCTCCCACATATATATTTACTTCATGCTAGTTGAAAATCCCCTGGAACAAGTTCCTTCAGGACAATGATCCACTCATTGTGACATGAATTGGGCAGCAGTAGCTTCCATACCACAGCCCCCTGGAGATTCTGTAGGCTCCTCTCCTAGAACACCTCTTGGACATTGTCATCTCCACCAACCAGACCCTATACCTGAAGACAGCATCATGCTCCAGGAAAACTCAAATGTTTCACAGCATATGTACTTTATTTTATATTTGCTTACTTTTCTTTAAGATAATTTCTTCAAAGCTCAACCTATAACCACCTCCAAGGATCCTTTTATTGCTCAATTGCCAAGTCATGATCACCCTCCTGGCATGTCCAGACTGTGGAAAATCTATCCATACATGCCCATTTTGCTCCACTTTTATCATCACAACAGTCATTAAGCCCAGAAGATTTGATTCTCCATCCTCCCACTTCTCTTCATGCACCAGCATGGTGTCACCATCTCACACATGTAGATCTCCTCATACTGGCCCTCACAGTTTATATTGACAGTCAGCAGGGCACCAAATTGGAAACAAACATTGAAAGTAGGCCTCTGATGTATGGACTTTTTTTGAGGATGATGAACTCACAAAACACTGATCTTGTATATTTTGCAAGTATGTTCTATCTTACAAATCTATCATTGCTGCATACTGACTTCTCAAATATCAGGGAGCATAATCACTGGGATTCCTGCATTGAAATATACACAAATGCAAAGGATACCTCATGCACAATTTCTTGTAGCCATCTCACCACTTGTCATCTTGGTGCATGGGTTGATGGATGTGATAAACTTGGGATTGCAATTACATCAAAGTCTATATTGAAAGCTGTTGAAGATCACTGCCATTGGCAGGGTCAAAATTCCAATTCCATGTCCAATGCTGAGCATGCACCTGCTCAGCACTTTTCAACAAGCAATTTTATTGATGCACTTGTTGAATTTATTATTGCTGATGATCAGGTATGAAAATATTGGTTTTCAATGTTTAGTACTCACTTATAATGTTGAAACAGTCTTTAAATGTTATCAAGAACTGTCAATTCCATGACATTCTACTCATGCTATGTGAGGAATTAAAAGATTCAGACATTCCTCACCAGACTACAATCTGAGTGTCAGACACACAAACAATACACTCAATAGTGCAGAGTTGAGGTTGTCAAATCACTCAGGGAGAGGAAAGGGCAAGGGAGGAAGGATGAGCACTGTATTGCTAGTGGAGAAAAGACCAGCTCAAGACTGGGGTTCTGAGTACAAATGATGTAACTAAATACTACCTAACTCATGTACTATGCATGTACTACTCATGGCCTATGCATGTAAGCAATGTGTTGTATACATGTGTATTGTGCATGTAAGTAATAATCAATCATAAAAGAAGTAGGCCTTGTGTTGTCCTCATGGGTGTATTTGCCTCATGACATCCATGCAGTTTCCATGTGTTATCCCCAAGATTAGATGTTCCTGTGATAAATCCAAAAGATAAGATAATGATGACTTGCCAAAAGAAAAGGCAAATTCATGACAAACCTCTTGCAGTATCTGTAAATGTGCAATGTCTAGCACCAATACCACTGTGGAGCTGTGAAAGAAGAAGCAGAAGCAGAAGGACAAAGAAAAAGGGAGAAAGGGGAAGAAGAAGGGGAACAGGCACATCATCACTGTATACACAGCCCACTGCCACTAACATCCACCTGCATCCACACAGGAAAACTTCTGCCAAAAAGGCTGCTGAGGACACTGCACTCAGTGCTGGTTGCAATCCTGGAAAGTTAATATGGTACACACTGATATGTGCCATACAGATCTCAACCTGAATGCTAAGAAAAATTCATATCTTAGTACCCAAACTATAATATTGGTGAAGTCAACTAGCTACAATAGAATAAAATACAACAAAAAAGCCTTAAGTATGGTGGAAAGCATGTCTAACTAGTGTAGAAGAGAACTCTACAAGCAGAGCACTAAATATAGCACCCAGTATCTGGGACCTGGATAGAGCTGACATGGTTAAGCCAGCCCTGAGGGTGCCTATAGCACAACCAAACTAAGACAACAGTGGCTTTATTTGGTGATGAACATATGGCATAACAGGTACACATAAAGAGTCAAATGGAAACATAGCTAGGACATAGTATGCAAGAAGTCTGTAGCTGCATTTATATACAAGGAGAGCACAGAATAATAATAGATGAAATATATTGAGCTACACTACCTAAGTAGGAGAGTTTGCTGGTCCACAATAGAATACAAATAACAGAAACTCAGATGGGTACCATGCTTGGACATGTACTAGGCTCTGAGAAAGGAGTAGAATAGCAGGAAAAGGCACTGGTGCAATAGCACCATTTGCAACAGAGAATGACATATGTCCTGTGGTCAATATAGTGGTAACTATCAACTATGAATTGAGTAGTTCTTTTCCAGATATCCCAACTTCCATTTTCAATACTAGTTCCTAGCAATAGGCATGCTTTATCAATGCAAATGTAGTCTAGCCAGGTGTTACATCTGCAATCTCTCCCGACATCTTCTGACACTTTCTGACACCTTGTTATGATTTCCTGATATGCTTCTGACATTTTCTGCCCATTTCCATTCATTGTTAATCTCCAAAATATTGTTTTAATTATTTGATGCTCACTATACAATTACCATTTCTAAGTATGTTTCTGCTCAGTTATGCCTCAGCTCTCATTCTGTTACCTTTATTATGTGTCAAGGACTTTTATTATCCTTCATATCCATAGTATTGCTACTTCTGCTTTCATGATTACAATTAGCAATACTGGTATTTAAGTAGTTCACTTCTGTATTCTAGTCTTCAATCTGAATATTGACTAAGATCACCCCTAGTCCTCTGACTAAGTTACTACTAAGTCTTTCCTATTCACTCCCAACCTTCTGACCCTATTCCAACATTCCTTCTCGTTAACTTACATTGACTAGTCTTAACTTGACCTTGACACTAGACTTAGACTCTAGTCATCATTACCTTCCAGCATCTTGACCTTCCCCTCCGATATGTGGATCACTCACTTAAGTTAGAACCCACAAGAACTGGAAGGGCACAGCACATAAGCTGAAGCCAACCTTCCAGCATTACAGTTGGAAAACCTTCCAACATTACTACCAACATTTTCCGATGTAGCACTATCATAACTTATGTCCTCTAATTCCTAACTACCTTTGGGAACGAGATCTGACACCAGGACTTTTCAGTATGATAAACTGAGGAGAGAAGCTTGAGGATTTTTAATGGAGATTCTGACTTATCAAACTTAGTCCATGCAAGAACAGCTCCACATAGTGCACATGTAGTTTCAACATATTAAAACTGTGCTGGACTAAATAATTTTTCTGCTGTACATCTGGTGTAGATTCATCATGAGGCTGAGCATCATGTTCTCTATTGGGCTTCCAAAGCATTCTTTCATAGGCCTCTGCAGCATACATTTGACTCCAGACAAAGTCTTAGGATTACAGTTATGTGCATGTTTAATCATTCTTGCTGAAGTCAGTTACATGCTTGAGTTCCAGATTTCTTCATATCTGTGCAAACTCACATTCTGTATTTACCTCCATATTCAGCATCATGTTCTTTACAGAATAATGTTCTTCATGGATTTAGAATATCACCTTTGCATCCTTCAAATCCACAGTGTTGAGGGCCCATAATAATTCCATCAAGAAATGCCATCTTCACAGGTGCATGATCAATATCCATTGAATTGGAGTTCTGACTATTTTAATTTCTGCTACCACTACTTACAGCAGTATTCTCAGCTGCCAATCAGCTTGTTCTCCTTCCAAAGAAGGGACTGTGCTGTTGCAAAAAAAAAGCTGCAGGATTAGAAGAGATTACAATATCTGAGGTACTTTTGTATGGCTGTCTACACCCAGGGTATGTATGTCCATCTGCTGCATGTATTATTTCCTGTTTATCAAGTATTGAAAATACCTCTTTAGTAACTTCATTAATTGAAAGTCTATCATTTAATTTAAGATGTACATTTGATGATATAGCAATTGTCCAAATAGATTCTTGGACACAAAGGTCTGCCATATGTGACATCAACCAATCTTAAGAGAATTATTTGAATCTATTTTCCCAAAGCTGTTATTGAAGTACTCTGTATAGGCTGCAGCAGATGCATGAAAGCTATACATTCCATTTAGAACAGTTTTTGAGAATAATCAATCAACCTTTCTGTTCTTACTGTAAGTATTTTATGATTAGCTGAATACAAAGTGTTGCATCCATTGCATTGCCCAATGAGAAGTGAAACATTTTTGGATCTTTCAGAGCTTTTGATCAGGGTGATACATGCACACATGATGAGTGAAGCAAGTCGTGGGTGTTGGGATGGTGACCAGGAGGTGAGGGCAGTAAAGCAAAATGGGTCAATAGGTGTTGATGTTGTAACAGAACCCCCTGTTTTGCTATTTAAGCACTTCAGCACCTATTTCAAACTCAGACAAACAATGAATGACTCACATTACATTGTCCTATTAGCAACAATAGAAGCACTAGCTTCTATTCCTGCACTGTATTGTTGTCCATGTGAAAAAGGGTATGTAGTCTGTAGGGTAGAACTGCAATAAATTTGTTTTACTGCCTTACAGACTGTTCAAAACCTCTTAAGTTTGTGGGGGCAAGTCTGAAATGAAAGTGTGTTCAGAAATGCAATACAAAATGCACAGTTTAGTACATAAAATATGTCTGACACTATACTAGCTAGATATAGTGAATGGTCTTCCTTTTCACTTATCTATCTACAGACTTGTCAAGATGGTCTTCCTGTCTCTAGAGCTTGTAAGGTCACTTCAAGTGTATACAGGCTTCCCTTCAATATAATCTCTTAAATTTCCAAGGGTGGTCTTCCTTCCCTTGCAGATACTAATGATCTCTCTTAAAACTAACCAGGGATGGTCTTTCTTTCACTTTTTAACTCCCCAAAGCACAGTGGTCTTCCTTCAGTCTTTGGGTAAAGACTCCAGGTGATGGTTTTCCAGTCTCCTGAAATCACACTTTTTATTAATTAAGTCAGATGGGATGGTCTTCCTGTTCCTCAGACTTCTTAAATCACTAACACAACTTCAGGACTTAGTCCTAGACTTCATTTTATGGTACTCAGTTTGTTGCTCTCTTAGATTAAGTTAAAAGAGGGTTTTCACTCTCAAGTTACTAGCTCTAGCTAGGTCATCTAACTTTGAAACCAAACCAGAATTTGCTCATATCTCTGACTGAGTGTTGCAGGAGCTGAAGGGCTTGTCACTGCAGATCATGTTGTGAGAGAACAGGGCAAAATCCTTGTTGCCTGCTTCATTCCTCATCCTCAGGCTTTTATCCCATGCTAGATGGCTATTCTTGGCTCATTTCTTGGCTTGATTCTTAGTTCACTCATATTTTGGGCTTCTCTTAATAGAGATTGCATGTTTATTTATATTTATTCTCTTGGAAGGGGTCCTGCAGTGCCTTTCTCTTTTATTTCACTCTCTTTTTTGGATCCTAACTACATGCCTGAACATCTTGTCTATTTATGTTTCTCTTACTTATCTTCCATCTGTGCCTAGTAAGGTTTCTTACTGATGTAGCATAGACCTGTATATTTCTTTTACTATTATTTTATGTTCTGCCCATATATGATTATCTATATGGTCTTCTTTCATGCAAGGTTCTCCTATATCCCCTCTTCTCTCATTGTGTGTGATTGTTAGGGCTTGCATCTGAAGTCAAGCAAATGCCACTGTTGCCTCAATTCAGCTGCTCTATAGCTGCTCTCAGTTACAACTTAGCTGTATCTATTCCCCAAGGTATTTACACTCCCCCAAGTGTTCTGTGCAGACTCTGTACAGATTCTGTGCAGAGTACATAGACAACTATTATGCAGTGAATTCCCTATAAATCAGGTCTCAAATAGGTGCAGTCTCTGTACAGTCTCTGCACAGAATGCTTAGATCTGTGCAGATTACACAGAACTCCAATGCTCAAACTGCACTCAGAGTCTGTACAGAGTCTGAACAGAGCTATATATGTTACCATAATATATTTAGTAATTACCACTACACCATATAGACACATTCAAAAATGGGTACAATAAAATAAATAAATAAGTGTTTTTTGTCCCAGCCCACATATACATAACATGTTGCATTTTGTTTGATCACATGCACTTTGAATCTGTTGTGCACATGAAATGTTAAACCACATTTGCATGTGACATCATACCCACATCTCCTGTTGTTGTCCATGTCACCCACCATCTCCTCCCCCTATTGTTCATCATTGTCCATCACTACCCATCACCACCCATCCCACCCTATTCCACTATGTGTCACTGTTCACCACTATGTGTTGCTGTTTCCCACTGCTCATTGCTGATCCCCACCACATATTGCTATTGCTCACCACTCATTGCTGATCCCTGCTGCACCTCACTGTCCTCCTCTGTCCTCCTCTGCATGTCACTGTTGCCCACTGCATTTTTCTGTCCCCCACTATACATTGCTGTCCCCCACCACACATTGTTGACCACTGTCATGTGTCACTGTCCCCCACTGCTCATTGCTGACCCCCACCACATGCCACTGACCCCCACCACACAGCATGCATCACTGACCCCCACTGCAGGTTGCTGACCTCCATCACATGTCATTGACCCCCACCACTTGTCTCTGTCCCCTCCCACATATTGCTGTCCCCCACTGCACATTGCTGACCTCCATCACACATCATAGACCCTCACTGCTTGTCTCTGTCCCCTGCCACATGTCACTGTCTGTCACTGACCCCATCACATGTTGCTGACCCTCACCGCACATTGTTGTCCCCCACCCCATGTTGCTGACCCCAACTGCATGTTGCTGACCCCCACCACATGTTGCTGACCCCCACTGCACATTGCTATCCCCCACTGCTAATTGCTGACCCTCACTGTATGTTGCTATCTCTCACTACACATTGCTATCCTCCACTACACATCACTGTCCCCTACTTCTCTCTGCTGCCTATTTCTGCCTATTACCTATGACCCCCTGCAAGACCTGGAGCAGGTCCAGTGTCACTTCCAGCACATCCTACAATGCAAATCCCAATGCTGCACCCACCTTGAAAGCTCATAAGTTTGCCATCTCTGCAGCTGATGCCACCAGCCAACCACCCAAGAAGAAGGGGAAGCAGGAGAAGCAGGAGGAAGAGAAGGCTCAACAGGGAGCACAGACAAAAAGGAGAGTAACCAGGTTTGTACTGTAATATGCTTAATATATTTCATATTTTCTAATTTTAATTCTTTCTTTTCTTACACAGAAAATCATCAGCACAGCATGTTCAAGAGGATGCTGCTGCAGGCACCTCTATTAAATCAACAAAGTAAGTACTCTCTCATTGTCTCATTTAGCCATACTGATATAACTAGGACTGAGCATGTGCTCATGGAGGAGGGGATTAGCATTGCCCCTCCAAAGCAAGTCTGTTCAGCTGAGAGCAAGCTGCTTCCAGCTCCTGCTGCTTCAAGCACAGGCAGTGGTCACACCTGATGTTCATTGCTACCCACCCATGATGAGAGTGAGGAGGAGAAGGAGAAGGACAAGAGTGAAGAGGATGAGGGTGAGAGTGAGGAGAAAAATGAAGGTAAGGAGGTTGAGGGTGAGGAAGAAGATGAGACTGAGGAGGAGGGTGAGAGTGAGGAGAAGGGTGAGATTGCAGAGGATGAGAGCAAGAGCAAGGAGGGGGAGAGCAAGAACAAGGAGAGAAAGAGCAAAAGCAAGGAGGATGAGGGTGAGGAGGGCAAGGGCAAGGAGCAGGGTGAGGAGAAGAACAGCAATGATGGTGTTAGTAATGTTGAGACTATTTCTAGTGAGTTAATTTTCTTTCTTCATACATTATATATTTAAGTCACCACTTCAATTATAGCAAATAACATGGGTAGGTAGTCAATGATTATGATTGCTATAGACAATGTGTTTAATGATTGTAGATATCACTCCAACAGGAAGCCCAAATGACAAGCCACAAGGGCATTCCCATCCTATGCATAAGTATCATCTTTTAATACTCAGTTTTATTATTAAAATTAGAAGAAAATATTCAGCTGGGGTCACCCCTGGACAGTCCATTATACAATTTGCAAGGCTCATCATCTATTACTGGTAAAATTTAATTAATGGCAATGTCTTCAATCATGCTGACTATGATGAAGTTCAGAAGCAGTCAACCTTTGTTGGAAATGCCAAGGGAGCTGTTTACCTCTATGTATCTGATCAGGACTCCTCAATCCTTGATATCAATCAAATGCAACCTATGACTCATATCAAATTAGCTCTTGAAAGGTCAATGCAGCCTCTACTGGATTTTTTAGCTGTAAGATATAATTCTCTCACAGATATTTCTTTTTTACAGTATGTTTTGACTTCTATTAAAATTTTAATTCTTGTAGATTCCAAGAAATGGCTTTATGTCATTGATGATGAGGATGATCTTTGGAGACTTTTGGGATTTTGAGACTGCAATCAGCACTAATGAAGAATTCTCATGTTCTATTTTTATACAACTAAATAAATCAAACTACATGTATAACCAGTCTTCATTTGATTTTTAAAGAAATTCTGTTTCAATTCCCTTGTCTGGCCATTCTGATTCTACATCTCTATCTACTACTTGTCAGCACTCAGTGTCAACTGCTCCCTCAGCTGTGGTGTCTACTCAATATCAGGAGATTTCCATCTGTCTTGGAATCACCCCAGAAGATCTTGAGCAAACTTTGGATGAGAGTATTAAGGGCCAATACCAAAGTACCTTCTTACTCAAGAGTATCTAGAGAAAATGGACTGCATGATTTGAGACAATGACTGGGTTGGCAAGGCAGCTGAAAAAGTGATGTTGTTAATCACTTCTTGGCCTACTCATATTATCAGTGCCATCACTCAAAATTGTTTCCAAAGCTTAGTGGCTATCCCAAATTGCTGGAGTGGATGAAGGCTGGAGATGATGTGCCATCAGATTTCGAAGCTTGGGGAGTTGAAAAGCATCAAAAGTATACATTTACTGATCTTATCAAGTTTTACAAGAATGGTGGAAGCTTTGATCCAGATGCAGAAGGATAAGCAGAAGAAACTGTAGTGAAGAAGGAAAATGGAAAGCAGAAGCAGAAGCAGCATCAGGTTGAGAAGAGTGCAAGGAGAAGAAAGGAAAGCAAGAGCAAGAGAAGAAAGCCTCAAAGAAAAGAATCAGGGAGTGAGTAAGTTTTGATTGAAAATGGATTTTTTTTACATTGTACATGTAGTTTGAATAAGTCACTGTGGATTACTATTATGATCAGCTGAGCTACTCTGGAAATTTTGTTTCAAGCTGATAATGGCTTTAATGACTTTCTTTCTGGATATAGCTTATTGTGGCAAAGCTTTTCAGTCTGGATTTTATTTTGGAAACTCTCACATTGGTTCAACTATGGCCTCCTATTGACTGTAACAAAAATTTTGGCTTTTTTGTCTGTTCTGCTAGCAGTTTGGGCAAAAAAATTGGAGCCCTTTCCCATATTCCATTACAGATATTTAGTGACTTTATCAAGGAAAATTACAGCCCAAACATATCCTTATCATCAGTACTTGTTATACTGTTTACCCTTACACAGAATTCTGATTTTTCAAGCCTCCATTGATACACTGTGCAGCTATCTACACCCAAAAATATGAAATTTTCGAAGTTTAAATGAAAACAATACCTTAAATAATATAAATGCGCATATTATTTGGAGAAATAGAAGAAAGAATAGCTATACATTGAATACAATAATTTTAGAAGTCTGTATGTGCCTACAAGTAATCCAGATTAACAGACAAGGCAATAGAAACAGATAATGGCAGCTGTGAGACCACAGTATGTGTCTATTTGTTTGGCAACAATTGCTAAACATAACATGCATATACAAGGCTCTCAAGCATCACTAGGTGCCGAAAAGTAGGAAAAACAAGTATTATCATATAGTACTCTAAGTAGCTCTATAGTAATATTTTCTGCAATATAAAATAAATACTATAGATGTCCTGCTACCAGCATATAAAAAGCTCCTAAGCATATGTTAGCAGTTAGTATATTTTTGCAAAGTCAAAGAAGAAAGAATACTACTTCTTTGTGCCAAGCATTTTAATTGAGCTAAGTCTTAGGGAAAGGAAGACCATCCCTAGGATCTAGTTCGCATTTTTTGCTAAGGAAAAAATACTACTCCTTGACTTGGTATTTTGGCAGAAAGAATACTACTGCCTTGGTTTTTAAGGGAAGGAAGACCATCCTTTAAAGACCTGTTATTTTTGGAAAGTCAGGAGAAAGAATACTACTACTTGACTGAGTACTTGAGCAGAAAGGACTTGGCAAAGGGAAAGAAGACTACCCTGAGCTAGTTCGCATTTTTTGGTTCTGTGAGGAAAGAAAACTACCTCCAGGCTCATAGTCAGAGAAAGGAAGACCATATCTGTGCATTTAGAATCATCATTGAGGGGTGGATTACCATCCTCTGCATTATAAAACTGAAAAACACTTCTATAAACACTTCATTTTTTTCACCTTTTACTCTTTTTCAATTTAAAGTCTATTCAGGCTTGCCCCCACAAACTTGCAAAGTTGAGAGAGTGTTTTAAGATGAACTCAGGAAGTATATTTCTTTGTTCTAAGCCATATACATTCCCTCCTCTTCACCATGCAAGACAACAAAATCCTAGATATCCTGGAGAAAATAATCTTAAATTGACTGCTTGGATGCTTACTCTATCTTGAGCATTACAAGAACACCTAGGTGACAGGTGTAATAATCTATTCAAAATTGCAGATGAAAAAAACAAAGACACTATTCTGGGGCTTACTTTAGATAAATTGATGAAGATTTTGCAGCTCTATCCTTGTGATTCAACAGGAAAATTTAAAGGAAATCTGAAACCAGTGTCTCATGATGAGATCTCACCTCCAGTCATTATTGGTCCTGCTTTAGCTATATGTCAAACAGCCAAATGTCCACCTCAAGCATTGTACTTAACAACTGTTGACAGAGATATACCTTGTGTTACACTAATTCAGGGAACAAAAGCCATAAAAAAGGTTCATGTACTTACAGGAATATGCAACAAATGCAACACACTGCATGTGCTGACCAAGAACATGTTCCTCTTCCTGATGAAATTTTAATTGGGTGTATCTCAGTTCTGCCAAGTTTTTGAAAGTTGGCCAATCATTGTGGGTCAACCACATTTTTTCAAATGCAGTCTTGAGTGGAATATACAGCTTTCATGCTTCTGCTGCAGCTTATACTGAATTCTGGATTAATAGCTTTGGAAATACAGGAAAAAATGATTTTATTAAAATTGCTTGTCAACATATATGGCAAGCACTTATACAAGAGTCTGTTCAAACTTTGGCTACTGCACAAAACATGAATTTAGAAGTTTCAGATGGACTTTCAACTGACAGTCTGACTTGTGAAGCATTTTATATGCTTAGTGATAAAGGAGTCATTTGCTCAGCTGATCAACATTCTTGTGATGAATGTACTCATGCATATAAAGAAAGAACTGATGTATATCTGAACCTCAGCCCTGCTGGTGTAGTTGGGGTTGATGAAAGCCAGGAGGCTCCCAGTTTTGCAGAATCTGAAGCTGCTCAACATGATTTCACTGCTATAAGGCCCTTGACTTCTGATATAGATATGGAAGCCAATTTTAGTGAATTATCTGACCATGAGTATGCTTCTGCTAAATTGGTTGTACTTGATGGAATTATTGAATTGTTATGGGTCCTACAGTATGTTGAATAATCTTTTCTAATTTATAAATCTAACATAATGATTAGCACTGTGCATTTGAAAACTGTACAAATGAGCTTTATAATGCTTGAGGTGGTGCATTTTATGAATATCATGAAATCACTATGGAGCTTGCTGTTGAGTAAAAGGCTGTCTCAGCACCAAACTACAAGGTACTCATGCTTGCAATAGTCATCAACCTGAGTGGAGAAAACACCAAGCTATTCATAGCTTTCCTAATCTTGCAGGAGTTTGAAGAATGCTACAAAGACCTGGAGAACAACATGACTGGAATCCAGTGATAGATAGAAATACTCAGCCATATGATGAGCCAGCACCAAATCCATAGCTTAAACAGTATTTCAGTCCTGCTCAGTTCTACTGTGTTGAAACAATCTGTGCACCTTGTGGAGTTGTTATTGGATGGGCAAAATTTGCTAATGCTGAGTCACCAACAAATATTCTTTGCTTTCTTGAACAAGTTTATCCTACAGAATATTCTCAACCAGATTATGTATGTATTGATAAGGCATGTTTGGTCTTGCAACATCTTCTCTCAGAGTCTGAGAGAGAAAGTTGGAATAAATGGAAAAAGACTACAGGACTTATTGTGCACAGCTACCATTACACAAATCATTGAATCTTGGACTATCTCTGCTGAACGTATTGTAATCCAGCACCTTTGGATGGATCTGCTCCAAACCTTGTGATTGTTGACACAGATATGCAGGGACATCCATATCTGAAACAGGCATTTAACACACAGGCATAAATTAAATAATTAAATTATAGGCATGTGAGAAGCTCAATGCTTGGCTTGGTGGATTTGAATACATTCTGAAAAGAATGATACCAAGCAATTTTGATTGGTTCTTGCATACCATACTGTTTTATCATACTAGATATGTTATACAAAACAGAAGAAGAAAGAGCAGAAAAGTGAAGAGGTGGAAGAAATGGGTTATACTGAAGATGATGGAGATGATGACTATGATCCAACATTTGCTGAGGATATTATTGAGTAAGTGCTGTATTTATATCATATAAAGGTATAAATATGTACAGTCTCTGTGTTGAGCCTGTACAGAGCTCCATTATTTAGTATGTATTATATTAAGTTATAAGATGGAAATTTGTACAGGCTCTACACAGAATTTGTATGAATTCTTCTCTCCTTACATGTTTATTGAAAATCTCAGAGAAAGATATAAATCTGTGCAGAATCTGTACAGACTCTGCACAGACTGACCTGGTCAATTTGTGAATTAGAGCAGCTCAAAATCTGGGTGTCTGTACAGAGTATATACAGAGTCTGTACAGATTCTGAGCCTCTGTACAGATCTGCACAGACTACCTGGGGGACTGTAAAGTGTTGGTAAATCCCTCCACTGGCACTGTTGTAGGTGATTGGAACGCCGATCTCGGTTGTTGTTTAGAAGAAGCTTGCTTCAGCAGTTAATACAGACCTCTGTTAGAGTTTAATATCACTCGTCAATGCCTGTGTTTTCGGCTACCTTTATCACACTCTGTTGAAATTTTTGAACTTAGCTTTTCCCCACAGAGCACTCTTTCCATAGCAATCCAATGAATAAAGTAATAAAAATGTTTATTTTTGTTCAGTAAGTAAGCTACGTTAGAAATCCTGTTTTTATCTATGTAGTATTATCTTCTTCATCAATGACAAGATCGTCTACATCCAGGATCATTGAGATATTTTTTCCAGGGGTTATACATTCATTCATGAAACCATTCTTAGAAAATTCATGTACTTCCACTGCAAAACGTTGCCATGCTTTGGGTTTTCGTTCCTTGAATCGTGTAAGAGATTCAAGGCAATTATACACCCACGGCGCTTTCAAACGCATGTTTGGAACTGCTGCTGGAAGGAGTTCGCCAGTATCCCATTCCTGTAGAGCTGCAACAATCTGAGTAGCTGATGAGAACGCATTTTCTGTTGGTAATTGATAAATGACACACTAGTTTGATTGCACATAAGATGGTTTCTACGTCATAACCCAGGGGCGGCGGGTGGCTTAGAGGGTTCGGACGGGAATTTCCATGTATAAGTGAAGCAGCGACACGTACGAGGACTTGATCCCCCAGCTCAACCCAAACTAAGGTTTTTGGAGCGGACATCTGTATAAGTGATCCTCAATTTTAAACTAATTTTAAGAAGAAAAATGACATACGTGTTGTGACCCGAATATAAATGGTTTTCTGTCTAGAATAATTCGAATCTTTTCTACTCGCTCTTGCCATGATCCGCAGTCTGACACTAATCCATAGCCCACATCACGTAGTAAAATTGTTAACCTAGCGGCACAGAGCGCCAGTTCTTCGTTATCGTTGTTAATGGCCACCGTCTTTGCTGGAATCATTCCAAGGAATTCTTGAAGGGCATGGCTGACTTTTATTTGCTGTTCGCATTGGTTGGCTGCCAAACCAGCCCAGCACCAGACCTCATCCATCCCATAATTATAATCACCAGTTCTCTTGGTGTGCTGGGACTGCAGATCAATTACTGAGGCTGCTTCGGAGGAAGGACCCTGTAACAGCAATTCTGGGTAGTATCGGCGTAAAACTGCAGTGATAATGTGTCGAAGTGCCAAGCATTCCATTTTCAGTGGCGACAACAAGAGTATTCGGTTCACTTGATTTGTATCGTACAGCAGGGTCTGACGCGAGTTGAGCTTCAGCTTGGGGGAAATGTTGACGAAGATGTAACGCTTGTGGAGATAGGTGGTCTGTAAGCTAAAAACCTCCTCCAGAAGTCGTATTTCTATTGGCCGCACAACTCCTAGATAAAACACTAGCACAAATCCTAACAGAGGGGGGAGCGCCCAAAGAGCATCATATATCTCCTTGCCTGTCTGTTTTGCAAGGGGGTTCGAGATCACTATTAGGCCATGAAGCATTGCCAAATTTGCTTTATGCTGACCGTCGGGCTCAAATGTGAGACCCAGGATCTGGAAAGGTCTAGGAGGAACACCGCATGCCAAACAGAATCCCTGAAGAATATAATGCAAGAGAACAGGACTGTTTCGTAAATATGCTGTGACCTTTGCCTTTATCCATTTGCTCGAGCCAGATTTAAGACTAGACGTATTCGGATCAAGCTTTTTATCCTTCGCAGTAGATGGAGGTTCAGATAGAGCTCGCCACAGCTGATCGCGACATTTTTGAAATACAACGATGTTTTGTGGCTGTTGAAAGAGGGATATGGATGCGCAGCTATCCGACAACGTATTCAATGAAAACGAAGAGGGGTCTAGGCTGGGAGGGAAAAATTTTCGCAGGGTCTCCATCGCCTCGAGACAGGAAGTTGAGGCGGCCGATCGCAATTGCGACATGGTAAAGGTTGGTCGCGTGACGTTTCGATATGTGAGTGTGAGACTACTTCCCTCCCGATTCCACTCGACCTTCGCCCCGCCTGCCTCCACTTTCGCAAAAGGCGATGCCAGATTCCATGCCGACCAGATGCGCCCACTCAACGTACTTGTAGTACTTGGATTCAAAACATGAGCGTTTTCTTTCATGAAGCTGAATAGAAATATGAGGGATATGAGAAGAAAATAGGACACAGACACACCTTACGACGTCTGTGTTAGCTTGCTCTTCTTGCTCTTCAATCAACGGGCTGCGTGGGGTTGGTAGGATTTTAAGATGGATGTCATGCCCACTAGATGGGACCTTGAAGACTGAGGACAAAATGTTGTCCAACTCAGCGTTTGTTATATTCGGTAAGCCAGGCAGTGCCTGCAGAGCAATGGAAGTAGCCTCTTCTGAAGCTAAAGTTGTGGTGTGTTCCTCAATGTTCTCCATCTCTTCTATGACCTCTCCATCCTCATCTTCAGCGTCCTCTACATTGTCTCTGTCTCCGTTACAAAGCTGGCTCTCTCTGTTCATTGCTACTTTTGGTGCTTCGTAATCGGCACTGAAACTACCCAGAGTAGCGCAATGGAAAAAGGTGGACGCCAGAACACGCCTCATTTTCGCACAGCAACCTGTGAGAAGATTTGCAGACCGCACACGCCTCTCCTTTGAGACCATCAAAATTGCAAAGGCCTGCTCTATAACGGTAGCTATCTGCATTGAGGAGTCGAGAACTGCAGTCAAAAACGAAGTGAGAATTTTGTGGACCAATATGAGCAGTGGACCGGTTTCATAGGATCCTTTTTCATCCGGAAAACGGAGTTTATCAAACAGAAGATAAAAATTTGTTTTCTGGGCAAGTATCTAATTAATATCAAATGCAATAGCGGGTGATAAGCCTTACCTGGACAGATGTTAGTCGAAGTTTGAATTCATTTGGCAAAATAACGCGTTTCGGTTCTGACCCCATACCAATGACATCCAACAGAATTGACCTGATAACGAAGGAGAATACGAGAGTTATACTGGACTTGTAGAGCCAGAATGATTTGGGGCGGAACTTTCGGAAAGGAAGCGAAGTTCTGTTACAGTGAGATAACGTTAGAACAACTTGAAGAACTTGATATAACTTAAAGAAACAAACGTGGCCTTGAATTCTTTCCGAAGTCCAGCATGCATCGACTCCATGCGCTGTTCTGCATGAAGGAGATATGCTGGGAATACCTGTTGACTGAGGAACAAGAGTCCCCGTTGAATATTCTCTACCACTTCATTTCCAGCTTTTATCGATTCATTAACCAGCTCTTCAGATGGCGTAACTATGAGTTGGAAAAGGATATGCCCATCTTTGAACCCAGTTATCCATGACCACCAAGATAACTCGATCATATATTTCGGAGGGGTATAATATGTACTTGGGGGGGATAGCAACAGGAGCGGCTGCTCATCCGATTCCAATGATGTTATAGCGGGTGTCCAGTCGTCGACCAGACGAACTCTATATCCTTTCCGGGAGCCTGTCCCAGAAAAAAGACAGGCCTGAGAATACTTCATGTCGTGAGCGCTGAAGACATGAGCAATACAAGAGGTATCTGAGTCACCAGTGGTCGCATCTGAGGATTTGTTGTGTCGTTTGAATGCTTTCTTTGAACCAAACCACCGCAAGCACGAAGGACACTGTAAAGCCTTTGAAGGCTCTTCAAAGCCAGGGATCGGTCGCTCTATTATGGTGGTATTGATTTTTATCTCCAGTTCCTGAAGTGTTTGGCTCAAAAGGCCAAAAGCATCGCCAGCATGCTTCAGAAGCTCTGCCACGGTAATGGGCGATTCTTTGGTCCCCATCTTTGACTTATCGATTGTCACATGCCTCTTGATATAAGCTCCTAACGATGGAAAGGGAATTACTGTCTTCGTCTGAGGGCTAATGATAGCACGAATTGCACGATAGAAATACAGCCCTCCCAGGTACGACAACACAGCACAACTAGTGTCCACATCTTCAACACTGTTCGAATCGCTGTTCGCTGCATGAGAACAAGTGTGAGATGAGCCCAGGTCGTTTTTCCAATAGAAAGTGTCACAGCTCGCCCTGACTAAACGCGCAATTTCAAACGAGCCAGATCCCTGGGCAATGATTAGGAGAGAGCGGAGAGGGATATTTCCAGAAGAATTCTTCATAGCATTCTCAGAGTGCGCTACAGCGCAGTGCTTGACTACAGCATCTGCATCCGAGTGTCGATATTCACAATCACTTTTGGGACAATGGAATTGATCATCACGCATTCGAGTAATATATTCATTTCCTGTTGGAAAACATTATTTATTATAATGGTACATTGAAATAGATTGCCCTTACCATTCGGCGTCTGAACCCTGACTTTCTCTTGATGTACATTCTTATAATGTTGTTCAAGGCTGATACGTTTTGTGAATAGCTCCTCACAGCCTGGTACCGAGCACAAAATCGGAATTTGTGGATGATTGCGGTGTGTACTTGATGAAGCGGGAATGTACTCGCCACCCATATCATCATCAGAAACCTGAGATTCATGCTACGAAAGGATTAGTGATGCCTTATCCTGGTTCGACGATTGTAAATCTATTACTTACGCTGCTGAAGTCCGAGTCATTGGCCAATTTCTCATCCTTTATAGTTTTCATGTAGCTCTCAAGGAGTTCTGGAGCATTACTTTTCAAGTGATTTCAGCTTTCACCTGCGGGTAAAGTAAAATAAAGAGGTACTGGCTCACATATCATCTTGTGATTCCCAGGAATTGTCCTCATTGCCATAATCCTTCCACTTTATCAAGAAAAGCATGCCTTTGTCTGCCTTTGGGTAGCAACCTGATTCAGGTAGGATAATGCAATAATAAGGGAGCTACTTACCGTTTCCCGATGATCAATGATGCTCTCAACATCGTATTCATTATCCGTCTTCTTCCACTTATTCGCGACTGCCTTGGGATGCAATTTCCTTGATCGTAGTTCTCGACCAGAAAGAGAGACACGAGTTTTTTTTGCTGGTGGCTGAACCATATCGCCTTTATGTCGGCGTTTTTTGTTTCTGGAGCAGTCTACCTCTGAATAATTAGGGTCTTTCGCCATCTGGAATTTATTCAGCTAGCTGGAGACGGGCCGATATCACTGAGACAGAGCGTACCACCTTACAAAGTTGTATGTTTATAGGAAATGGAGGTCAAAGCCTTGTGGTCGGGGGTAGGTTTCAGGAGGTAAGAAAATAAACGGTTTCTGTGGAGAAGTCTTGGTGGTGTTTTAAGTCATTGGCTCTGTGCAGCGCTTCATTGGATTCTGTAGAATTCCATAAAGCAACATTTATTTAAATTACGTCAAAAACCAGTATTTCCCGATTGGCGGCAACCTTTCACCGACAGGGTTGCAAATGTACCCCAAGCATGACGCGCTGCTATCACGGAGATAATGCCTACTCGACCCTACAGCCATTTTCATAATACCCCTTCAAAATCGGCCAGTTTACAACAATATTTGTGCCCTGACAGTGACAGAAATCACAGAACTTATTGCCGATACCCAATAACAGTGGCTGTTTACTTCCCTGGCTGGTCGGCGCATGTCAGCTTATGATGCAAACACAGGAAATTCGAAGCAGTCTATTGTTAGTGAAATGGCGGTAAGCGCATCACATCACATCACAACACAACTCACAGTCGCCCGAATGGGAACGAATCCATCCAAGCACCGAGCATCAAATGCGACGTGATCGAGGGAGAGAGTAGCGGATGAAGCGAGAAAAGATAGATGTTAAGGGCAAAGGTGTGTTTAGCCGAGGGCTATAGTTAGCGCTCGGCTGCCACGTCTCGGCGATCGTGGCATGCGATATACGGAGCGTGGTTGTTTGGCTGTGGCCTCTGGACGGTGATGACGTTGGACTTAGCGCGTGCACGCGTGCTTTCGAGATGTGCTGAGATCTAAACTGTTGTGAGGTGCATTGACTGTTTAATTAAAATCGATGAGATGTCTCATGCCTATCAGCAGGGTCGGGGGGGGGGGGCATTGGTCTCTTTTGCCGGCCTCGCACGTATTGGCCTTCTTTGCATGCAGAAGAAGTTTGGAAATCGGCGATATGGATCTAGAAATACTAATTAACTGTAAGATAATTCTATTTGGAAACCCCGGTACATGCGAGAAACCTCACTGTCTATTTGGAAACCCGTGTACTGATGTCGACACTTGGCCGGTCTCCTCCGGGAGCTCAAAACATCACATGGTATTTAATTCCAAACATATCTAAATACTTATATGCACGTCCTAGTTGTGTCTACAAGCAATCTACGAGTACTGTATAGTTGTAGTAGTTAAATATCATGTCTGAAAAATCCTATGCTTATTCTTGGAGGAGAGTACAACAACTATGATTATCCCCCCGCTGCCGGCACAGCCTTGGTCGAAGCGAAGTTGAAAGTCTGAAACGATAAGAACACTAGCACAACCGACGGTGCTGTCCAGCGACTTCGAGAATGGTGAAGGCCAAGGTACTTCACACTACTATTTATCTTCTTCCTAGCTAGATCTTAAAATGGATTTATTGTGTATTCGTGCTCAAATGACGAAATGGCATTCAAAAATCCATTGTGATGATGCCGTGACAATTGATTCAACGTCCTAAATTCACTACTCCGAGAAGCGGAAATGCTCCTACACTTTTCGTTGCTTTTTATCCATAAAATAAATAAATTTAGGTTAGAAAGCCAAAAGTAAGTTTAGCTAATATCTGGGGGACACTAGGACGGGAATGTTTTTTAACTTGCGAAATGGTCAAGATGATTCAGTCACCTGGTAAGCCATACAAGCCTTAGACCCGCGCTTACGGCCTGCGCGAAAGTCGCTCCGCTCCTGACGCTGGCAGGCCTACAGCATGGGTCACGGCTTGTTGGGGGCTGGTGCCTCCAAACCCCCACCCGAACCCCAGGGCGTCGGCTTCGCCTCCGCCACCCATTTCCATCATTAGTAACTTGTTGATTAAAAAGGGTCCTTTCTGGATAAGACATTGAGGGACAAATGGCCGTTCTCTTTTCATGCATAGAATAGGATAGGATAGGACGGATAGGAAGGATAGGACATAGTAGCTGTGACTGAAATATCTTTCCCACACAAGTGATTGCCGATCACGGCCGGTACCCCCAACTTTCAAAGAACCCCCACTTTCATTTTGTGAAGGTTTCATCTGAAAGGATAATTCTATTGAGAAACCCCGCTTGTTTGCACATACCCCTTACATACCCCTTTGGAAAGTTCTACTTATATAGAAGCCCTGTATGTACTCCTCTGGCAGGCAGGAGCAATCTTGAAATCTCGGACTGATCTAAATTGGACAACACGTACTGATGCGTTTAAGACACATCTAAACCATTGCATTATTCATTGTACAATGTTAAGTGGTCAGTTAACGTGGTTGTGACCGATCTGATGACATAATCCACTATGGTTCTGCGAGAGTGCAGTGCTTACTGCGTCGTTGATGGTACCTCGGCTCTGATCTTAGTGCGGACAGAGGCTTGAGCAAAGGCAGTGGCTATACTATAGACCTTCAAATCAGGCAGAAAGGAAACACCAAATTGGTTGACCCTAAATTTTACCAATCCTGGTCTTGAAATTCTGTTGGATAGTATTGTACTCTAGTACTTCTGCAATGCTTCAGACTATTAATAAATTTTACTGGCAGGTTTAACAAAACAAAATATGATCAGTACAAGTACAAAAATGTTGCCAGATGAAGTCCGGCAACGAAGACAGGAGGTTTTCATTACAAATTTTACTGATGGTGAGTGGACTGGAAATTAAAAAATTGACAGATGATGTGACTTATTTATTTCGGATACCCATAACAGTAACATTTTCCAGCTGATGCAAAGTAGTAAAGTAGGAAGGGTATGTGTGAACAAGAAGGGTTTCTCAATAGAATCATCCCAGCTGAAACCCCTGAAAGTGGGTTTCCAAATAGAATTATCCTCAACAGTATACTTAGAGACACTATCATTATGTAAAAAGTTTAAGAATGTGAATCCCAACTTCAGCAATCAGTTGGGTGCAATCTAGCTAAATGCAAAGGAAGGGCTGCTTATTTTGGATAGAATAGTATGCAATGCCACTCCATTGGTACCAGCATACCTTGTTTCACAACCTGTTAGTACCTTACATCATGGTAAGAGATGCACAAATCTCAGTACTTATTGATGATAAGTGTCCTAAGCTGGCTATGATCAATTTTCTGATTTCTGACCAGTATTCTACAAAGCACTGTAGCATGTCAAACTTGGAAAAGATAAGATTGCCAATCTGTGCAATATGTAGACTGGACATTCTTGATTATCACTCTTGAACTATACTGGAATAAGATGGCGAAATTCTTTAAAAATCACCCACATTCATCATGAAAATTTAACACCTACTTTATTTCCAGAGATACGGAGTTCTGCTGCTCCTTCAGATACTTGATTAAGTTTTATATATCATAATTCACACATTTTGAATATCTTGATTATACAGTGGCATGCAAAAATAATGTACATAGCTGTAACTTTTGAACAAAAATTTTTTTTTACAAGCAGTGAATTGGATATTGTACAATACAATAATAAATATATGTCTGTAAAATATTGAAATGAGAAAGTAGAAATTGTGTTCAGAGGGTTAAAGAGAGTCAGAAGTCAAAGTATGAAGGACTGAGAACATAGTGAAGAGACTAGGTTGATCTTACTCAATATTCAGATTGCAGATACAGAATAAAAATTTGCTACTTAAACAATTAAGGAAAAGTAACTAGTAGATACAGAGTCATAATAAGATGAGGTATCCTAATAAGTATTAGAAGTCACTGCCATCCCTCCCCCATTCAAACTATTTTGCCTTGCTGCTAATATGTTGAAATTCAGCATCTCTAGTAATTCCTCTCCAGCCAAATCACTGAATAAACACACCAAGGTGTGCCAAATTGCTGAAATGCAATCAAGAATGTGTACTCAATGCTCAACTTTCACTTTGGGTCAAGGATCAACAACTCCATCTCATCTGGTAATTTTTTGTTCTTGTAATACTATTACTTTGATTTAATTTTGTATAGCTCTGGCATTCATAGAAGTGTTACATTGTACAAGCTTTATGTTACAACCTGACTTATGCTGAGGCCCCATCTCTGGTACCAGGGTGGCCTGCAGATATTTCAAGACCTCAATCTTATGCTGACTCACTGTAATGTCTCCAACTCAAAATCAGCCCCTTTCTTCCATATCTTGGCTGGATCTCATTGGAGTGATTGGAAGAATAAGGTAGCTTGAGCATAATTAGTGCATCATTTCAGCTTTCATACCACATATCCTGGCTTTGACACATTAGTATTGCTGTAATTTCTGTTTTTTTTTTTTTTTTTGCTGTGTCTGTATTTCTTGCTACTCTCTGTCCTTGATATCTTTCTGCTTTTTGTATGATAATCAAATATCCAGACTCCTTTTGTATATATGTAATATGTTCATTTTAGATGATTTCCTGCTGCTTTCTGTATTTGTCTTCTAAACTTTGCTCCCTGCTTTCTTGTTTCTTTCTTTATGATAATTCACGTATACCTATACAATCCCAACCTCTATCATATAACTAGATCATATAATGCTCTGTAAATAGTGAACACATTGTTCTATATTGATGTTGGCCAATAAATACATATTATCAATATATCGAGCCCACGTGCTGCGATTGTTTTCGAAAGCGCCATATCAGGGACAACCTGGGACAACACTAACCAAATCTTTCATGGTAACCAAAACATCACGGGCTGAAAAATTTTCGGCTCGAGAGCGTGAGGTTTCAATTCCCATTAAATAAAATGATTAAAAAATTCATGTACTAGAAAAAACGCCAGTCTGTCCTAATTTATATAGAGATTGATGCACTTTTTAAATATCGATTGAAGCTTAATTGCATTTTTGGAAGTTTACTCCAGTACATAAATTGAATAAAAAGAATGACTGTGGGGCCTCCCCAGCATGAGTAACAACAAACTTGATGAGCTGTGTAGAAAACTGGACTAACAACATCGAAAATATGCAGGAAACATATCTATTATCCCGACCCACCTCTCTCCCGAGAGATGTAGCTTCATCGCAAGCGGAGTAAGCATTGGGAGCCCCGGCGGTGCAGCACATAAAGCATGAGATAGGCTTCAATCAATGAATAACCCTCCCGACGTCATAAGTAGATGAACGAGGGAGGAAAACATGATATATGCTTATCTGACATTCCAATGCTCCGCAACACTGCGAGGCGAAGCTCCTGCACAGACTGCACGTGAACTGAGGGGTCCGCAATGAGGCGCAAAAAGCACCTAGTGAGCTCAGTGAGGAGCATAGAAAGGTGAATGGCCATGATCACTTCGTCGGAAGACCAACGAATCAAAATCGGGCAGGATCCATACTTCACAGAAGACCATGTTAAAGCCAATGGGGAGCATATTACTGGACATGTATATGAAAAACATATCTATGGAGTTAGGGTAGGAAGGAGGGGAGGGCGGAAATCAACAAGAGATGATGAAGTGGGCACTCACTTTGTCGGTGTGGTTCTTAACATTGGAAATCATGAACAACCTGAAATGCAGGCAATCCGGAAAGGAGTAGCTGTACTAGCTGAAGGCGTCCACTACCAGAGACATGTCGTGAGTATTTAGATAGATCACAAACAACTCAAGCTACTTATACAACTGTCAATAGATCCAGGCACCACATGTCAACGGAGAGCCCATCAACGATACACACCGGGTTATATCTCCATGAAATTTTCCACTTTGTTTCCTGCCGGGCAAGGGGGTTTTCATCGGGCGCGGTTAATGAAAATAGGTTTAGGGGATTATTTTTCCCACCTCATACTGTGTTGAGATGGACGGATTGGTCGTCATCGCCGTCTCCCATGGCTTGCCTTCAACACACTGGAAAGACAGTAGTTTCAAAGTCAGTCGAAGAATTTCTCTACGTAGCAACATGATGCAAGTTGATGTACGGCAACGAACCTTCAGGAATTGCTTACGATGGAGATCAGAATATTGCGAACCAAATGATTCACTATGGGCACCAAGTTAAGGGGAAATAGGGTATATTGGCTTGCACGTCGTCGGGAGCTCATGTATATGATTCACGTCCACGGCTCTCCATACATTTCCTTCACGTTGAGCGCTGCTGACTTGCAGTGGCCCAATCGTCATGACTATATGCCTCACAAGACACCTGTTCCCCCCTAGACTTGGAAAAAAGGCTACAGATACACCTGAAGTGCTTCTTGAATCCGCTCCTTGGTGTACAAAAGTTCTGGTACCGATACGATTGACAAGAGCAGGGCAGCGGTCATATTCACGGTTTCCTCTGACTAAAGGATGGCCCGAATGTTAAGGAGATTGACTAGAACGGACCAAAAAATGCAGATGCCATCATTTCCCACGATCAACAGGAAAGGGTGGAGGCATTCACTACCTTCTGGGATCGCATCCTGGAAGAGAAGAGCCACAGGTATTCTGCCGCCTAATTATCCCATGGAGTGCCGGATAAGGCTTCGATTGGGCTAGACCTAAAGCCCATGATTAGTCAGAATGCTGCGATAAAGTTAATTAACACTTCATTGGACATGTAGAATAAAACTGACCGATAGCGCTACTCCGGCTATGTTTCAAAATACGTGTCGAAGTCAGAACAGGAAGCACTGGCCTTCCCTAAATCTCTTGCTACAATTATCAGCTTCATGAAATGGACCACTAGCGCTCAGTCAGCATACCAAAAACTCATGAATAAGACGCTAGGTGCATGTACGTATTCGGCCCAAGAAACAGCATATCTTCTCCTGGGCATTCCCCTAGTGCTTTCTTCATCAAATATTCAGACGCTGTATCTTAGACCGGATGGTGGCATGTATGAGCTGGGTGAAGAAAGCGCACTTGACAGAGATGGGGAGGGCTGTCCAGTAACCGAAGATGCATGTCTGCAATGGTGAGTACCCTGAATATCAGTAATTGTTGATGTTGAGTGTAAGCAGATATGTAAAATGGCCAGTTGAAATCGAACACCTCTCGCTTGAGCAGCTCCACTCCAAGTAATCATGCAAGCAAAGGGAATGAAGAAAGTGAAGGGCGATCACTCACGTTGTTGTACGTGTTTATCCACATTATTCACCAAATCCAGAAGATGCGAGGCATGACAGGACGGTGTCAGATCCACCTATCGCAACTCTCAGATCCACTCATGACAAAGCACAACCGGTAATTTCCGGGAGAAAGGCATGGTAGTGGCATAGGTTTTTCCCATCAAGTTCTTTTTGAATTCTCTACATTTACGTGCAACAAGCAAACTATGTACTAAGACGCATGGGTCGTGTGGGACTACCAATTTACGTGTATGGTCTATCTGTAGTGAATAGGGACTAATTAAGTCTGATTGTCCGAGGTGTGTACAGGTGTAAGGTCCAAGTTATAGTATAGTGGGTTATTTTCGGTCATCGAGGGATGCAGGCGACGATTGCACTGGGTGCGTATAAGGGAGAAGGAGAAGGGTTTGTGCTGGGGGCGCGTTGGTTTCCCATCAAGTTCGAATGAACACGCCGCCTCACCTCGATTTTGCCTGTTCCAGCTAATTCATATCACAGCGTTCCACAGAGGAACCGACTTTGTATAAAGAAGGTCGTAATACATAAATAATATATTTATGATGAGTTCTACAAAAAACAAAGGTAGGGTATTTTCGTTGTATGTGACAGTTGAGCTTGAGGAAGACGCAGAGAAAGGTGACCTCGAAGATTCAGCCGGACACTATTATTTAGTGAACCGATTATAGTACATCTAAAATGCCATTGCGTTGCACTAGAATAAAGCATACGTCGAGCACTGGGATTAAGCAGTTCACAGATGTACTCGTGCCTTTACCAAGACATTCCATTGTACTAGATCCGATAGGGTAGCATGTTAATGCACTGGGATTAAGCGGGCACCCACGCGACTCACGTTCCAGGAATTGATGTGATGGAAAGAGGGTCGGCCCTCGGGATTCAGAGAGCCGGGTGCAAGGCTGGGTAATCTACTACAGTGAACTCGCTGCTATACAACCACTCGTCATAATTCTACACAGGAGCTGACTCGGGACTTATGGCAGACATGTGAACGAGAGATACCAAAACTAAACATAGTCCATGTGAGACATCGATCACGCTAGAGATTACGTATAGGTTGATCATTAGGATGAAAGGCTCACCACACTACTATAATAGAAACTGGAGGGTTCTGAGTACCGATACATCAGCAGTAGGAGAATATGGATCTATCAATCCGAGTAGATCTAGAAACCCCAGTAATGCCTTGATGCAGTAATTCACGACCTTCCTGATTTCTGGTTTCGAACACAATCAATCTGAAGTCCTTCTACATCCTCAAACTATGATCCTTACCAAATCTTTCCATGCTGCACTGACCAAGGAAGTTCAACGTCCATCCTCCATTGATATCACAGCTGACAGTGAGTGTTGGTATGGAATAGGATTTAGCAAACGCCTGATTGGAAATGACGCCGACTATTTCCCAATTGGAAAAGACAAACGCTGGTAGGAAGGCAGCATGGATGAACAACGCCAGAGATCTAGTGAAATGGGGGCTGAATCACAGCGCTCACAGAGCTGGGTAAACTTGCTCAGTATTCGCGTGCTCAGTACTCATTAGCCATAAATTCGGCAACGGCCGATCGATTTTACAACAGTACAAAATAGTTCGGTACGTATATTTACTGATGACGTGTCGTTGCAACCTGCTCTTTGTGTAAATAACTTCATCACTATGCATGCTCATTCTCCCTCATTGTCTTCAAAATCTTCAAGTTCTGACGGTGACAACATATTCGATTCATCGAGCTCCCCATACTCCCACACCAGTACGGAGGAGTCGGATTTCTGTGCGGAGGCGGAGAGCGACACGGCCAAGGAACCGATGCCCTCATATTGTTCGCTTTTGTTCGCTGTTGACCCAGAATCCGAAAATATAGACAACACGCCGAAGCCATCCTCATTTCTGGTGAGCACTCGCAACCTACCCTCTTCTTGCGCCAGCTTATTCAATTATGCAGCCTAGCTTTGATGATATACACATTACTTCCGTCCCTTCTGATTTTGACGAGCAACTTTTTATGGCGGGTTGGGAAGAGTTGGTTCAGCTGGCAAGGACAGCGCTGAAAGACGAGCTCCAGGAGAAAAAGGCGGCATTAGAACTGGGGAAGCGATTAATACAATGTGCGCAGCCACTTAGTGCCATGCAATCTGCACAGAAACAGGCAGTTCGAAGCAGGAGTGCTCTGATTAAGGCCAAGATGGAAAAGGCGCCCTATTTGCTTCAGTACAAAGAGCGATACTGGGATTCCAGGTTTCCTGAATTTGTACAGGAGTTCAAAGACGATATCCGCAACACTTTGGAGGAGTGTGAGCAAAATTACAGTGCTCTTTGTGCTTCGCGGGCGCTGCAGTATGACCTTGCTCGTTCAGCAATCTCGCCACAATAAATACACATTTCTAGGAGTTAATTTACTGTAAGCAATCCTCTTCATATGCATATCGAAACTAACTGCGCGATGACTTTCGTTCCAGATGTGTCTTATTTATTTATCTGAGCAATCATCATACTTTTTGAGATGTTATTGACTCGTTATTGAAAGAACCTCCAGTACTATTGTGATTGCAATATTTGTAGGATTACTTTTGTATTGCTCTAGAATATGTACAACATCTACAGACGTGATTCACTTACAGCTAATTTCATATCGATATGCCTAACCCCTGAAAATACACACTTAGTCGCTTAGGTGGAGTTGGAAATTAAAATTTGCCAGAATCAACTTCGAGAAACGTCGTCTTTCACATATCGTCATACCTGGTACGATGCGTCGACACATCTCTAAAGTTAAGAAGGAGATGGCCCTTCGAATGTCACTGGAATGCGGTCTAGGTGACACGAAAATCGTCGACTACACAGGAATTCGCCCCAAGACGATGAGGCCTCTCCGGAAGCGATTTCGAGACACAGGCGAGGTTGTCACACTTCCTACCAGAGCACTTTGTCTTTGCAGACTAAAGCCACTTCAACCGTCATTCTTTGCGAAGAAGTTACGCTTGGGCCCCTCATGGCGATTGTGCTAGCAGACGTGACTTTGTTTGTGGTAAACAGTATACCCTTTCATTTCTGATTGAGCACATACAGTGATTTTGCCCAGGTATTCAATTCTTCCCGCAATTTCACTAAACGATTTACAAGAGCACTGGGCGTTGGGTTCTCGGGGAGTATCTCGATGGTCACGAATTCCTTATCATTTTGCCTACGAACAGTTCTGTGACCCCACCCGATTTATTTCAGTAGCTACACGGACTTGACACGTTTTTAGCAGTTATTATGTCATTATTCTAGGTTGCTCTCGGCTTTCGAGCGGACTCTAAATTCAAAGTCCTATGTATGTATATTTTGAGCTTAGGCCTATCGATATGAAATTAGCTATAAATTTGACGTTCTCATATTTTAATGGGGAAAATAACCGCTGTAAGTCTGCTCAAGTGATGTAATGAAGTAGCATCTTTCCTGCACATTCAGTAATAAAAAAATGACGTCTACTAGCATGTACAAAGTAGTATATTTATTGGATTGAAATGGACAGGAACAAGCCTTAAGCCTCACTGGTGAGATGCAATACCCCTAGCAATCTAGTATCACTAGTACGCTCTGGAAAATCTAACGTAACATGTAAAACGCCGTCTACAGGAAGATTGATCAAGGAACTATTTTCCAGACTTGGAACATGAGGAGGATGCCATCACAGTTTTAAATTTTAAGAGTATGACATCAAGACCATCAAGAGGACAACCTTGGTGGATCACCGTTCTCTGATATAGATCTGCGTATGGTTTACTATGGGTGACCAGGTGTTTGAATCATTTTGACCATTTCGAAAATTAAAAAATGTTCCCGTCCTCCTATCCCTTAGATATT
>JASFDH010000024.1:0-48790 GCA_036937195.1 Nidularia pulvinata | reverse complement strand
CAGAAACAACTAGATGGAACATGGAAGCCAATTGCATTCATATCTCATGCATTAAGTTCCACAGAATGAAATTATGACATTTATGACAAGGAAATGCTGGCTATCATGATTGGCCTATGGGAATGGAGACAATACATCCTGGGAGCAAAGGAAATATTTGAGATATTCACAGATCATAAAAATCTCAAATACTTCCAAAAGCCACAGAATCTAAACCATCAACAAGCCAGATGGATTACTGAGATGCAGGAATACCACTTTACCTTGCATCATAAAGCTGTGAAACAAATGGCAAAATTTGATCACTTCTAGAGACAAGCAGGTCATGAGAAGGGGGTAAACAACAATGAAGACATTGTCCTATTAAAACCAGAACTTTTTTGAGCTGCATTTCATGACATTATGGGAATAGATGAACAAATTCTATCCCAAATCAAATGGTCATCAAAGAACAGGGACAAAATTGTTGACAAATACCTTTCAAACAAGCAACCAGGCTGGAAAGAACTAGAGGACAGAGCCATTTCCTGGATGCATTGACTCTACATTCCCAAAGACAAGAAACTATGGGAAAAGATCATTTGCCTACACCACAACACCACTCTTACAGGACACCCAGGATGATATAAAACCCAGGAGTTAATCACTTGGAACTACTGGTGGCCAAGAATACAAGCAGATGTTTCTTTATATGTTGATGGATGCAAAACCTGTCAACAAACAAAACCAAGAGGGATAACCCCTGCTGCAACACTAGTACCAAATGAAATACCCACTAAACCTTAGGAAATTATATTGGTGGATCTGATTGGACCTCTACTGAGTCATCTGGGTATAACATGATCTTGGTCATTGTTGACTGGTTCACAAAAGCAGCCAAATTCATCCCAACTACCAATGATGTCATGCCCCTAGGAATTGCCAAGGAATACAGGGACCATGTATTCCATAATCATGGATTTCCACAAAGGGCCATCCGTGATCAAGGACCTCAATTTGCTTCCCAATTCATGACAGATCTATTCAAATTGACAGGAATGCAACAGAACCTGTCAACAGCATATCACCCTCTGACAGATGGACAAACTGAACATGTCAACCAGGAGATCTTCTCCTATAATGACAAGGTCCACATGTCAACTGGCTACTCTCCATTCTATCTTAATAATGGACAACACCTCTGGAAGGGAATGGAACCAAGAATACTGGTCAAATCACAAAGCACCACAGAATTTATTACTGACCTGACAAATATCCAGAAGGAAGCAGAGTTGTCTCTAAAAGCAGCTGCAGAAACAATGAAATGGTTCTATGACAAACACTGGCAACCAGCAAGGGAATACAAAAATGGTGACTTGGTCTATTTAGAAGGGGTAAATATCAAAACAGATCACCCAGCCAAAAAGCTGGAAGACAAGTGATATGGACCCTTCAAGATAATCAAGAAGATCGGATCATCGGCATACAAACTGGAATTGCTGAAGACATGGAAACATAAACATCTGGTCTTTAATGAATCACTGCTGTCACTGTTCACAGAATTGGCCTTTGAATCACAACAGGCACCACCTCCACTGCCACCTGACATTGTTGACAGAGCTGAAGAATTTGTCTGACACTATGCTAGCTAGATAGAGTGAATGGTCTTCCTTTCCACTTATCTAGCTATGACTCTTTGAGATGGTCTTCCTTTCTCTAGAGCTAGCAAGGCCACTTTGTTCTAAGGGTAGATAGTTCTCCTTTCAATACAAATCTCTCTAAATCCACAAGGGTGGTCTTCCTTCCCTTTCAAATTTCAATGGTCTCTCTAAATATAATTAGGGATGGTCTTCCTGTCCTTCTTTAACTCCCTAAGGTACAGTGGTCTTCCTTCTGTCCTTAGGCGAGGATACCAGGAGATGGTCTTCCTTTCTCCTGAAATCACACTTTTTGTCAATTAAGCCTAAAGGGATGGTCTTCCTTTCCCTCTGACTTCTCAAATCACAAGTAATACTCAAGGACTTAGTCCTGGACTTCGTTACATGGTATGCAGTTCGTTGTTTTCTTAGATTAGGGTATAGGGTGGTTCTTTCTCTCAAAATACTAACTCTAGCTAGCACTTCTAAATTCAAAACCGAACCGAGATTTGCTATGCTCTCCAACTTAGTGTTGCAGGAGCAGATGGGCTCGTCACTGCAGATCACATTGTGAGAGAATGGGGGTGAAATCCCTGTTGCCCTTGTCTGTCCTTATCCTTGGGCTTTTATCTCACACTGGAGGGCTATTCTTAGCCCATTTCTTGTTCTGGTTTTCAGTTTGCTTGTATTTCAGAGATTGCTTACTAGCAATCGTATGCTTATTCATATTTATACTCTGGACAGTTGTCTCACCAGAGTCTTTCTCTTCTATTTTGCTCTCTTCTTTGGAGCCTGTCTAACATAGATAGTGCTTTGCTCCTCTGTGTCTCCCTTACTTATCTTCTTTCTGTGTCTTGTAGGCTTCTTACTGACTTAGTATAGGCTTGTGTATTCTTATTCAATATTATTTTATTTCCATTTTTCTATGATCATCTGTTGGTTTTACTTTTGTGTGACAATCTCCTATGTTTCTTATTCCTATGTTGTGTGTTATTGTTAGAGCTCACATCTGCAGCCAAACAAACACCACCATCACTTCGGTTCTGCTGTGCTATAGCTGTTCTCAGTTACAGCTTAGCTGTATTGGTTCCCCCAGGTTCCGAATGCCGGTGTGGCAGTGCAGGCTGGCAGATAAGATAGGACTCAAGTAGATAAGTAACATAGATCCAGATCGTGTGCAGATCACCGACACCAGCATTCAACTGTACAGATGACGCTGGCACCAGGCATGCATTCCATACAGTAGACACAACAACATGAGACCAAGCCCATCGATAGCCCAGATTGTCCGTCTCCATCTGGTGATGAGAGCTTGATTTGACCCACTTGTCTGATATCTGATTGTCTGCTTCCGAATTTCACACCACAAACTTTGACCGACCATACCCTTGATTGATACTCTCATCTTTATCAAACTGGAGGATCACACTGGAACACCTGCAAGAAGACCTTTGGCTTGCTTACTCAAGATTAGATTCACTGTCTTATAATTGTTGGGGCAGATTTGAGCCCAGTGTTAGTGTAGATCTCACATTCTCGCCTGCCTTCCCTGAAGAGTCCGATGACTCCAGCACACTTCTTTCATTGTTAAGCACTCCCAGCTCCGTCACCCCTCCTGGTACACCGGTACCAATCTCGGTTCCATACATTGATATGACAGACGACCCCAAGATTTTCTGGGGTGACATCACTCATGCTTCAACTGAGAATGCAACAGATTTCATCAACACCATTGAGCGGTCATTCATATGCCAAGCCACCCTCACCGACATGCAGAAGGTCTGGTACTTCTTTCTTTCTCTTAAGGGTGGTTCTGAAGCCCGCAGATGGTGTGATGGGCTCTCAGCCTCAGACAAGGATACGTGGGAACACCTTTATGCAGCATTCAGTACACAGTGGCCAGAGCAGGTGGCAGCAGAGAAGAGCACAGAGGATTTGAATGCTGAGCTAACGGCAACAGTGTTGAAGGAAGAAGCTTTAGGCACAAAGGTAACAGTGGGTGGAGTTGAAGTCCAGGCACACATAGCTTGGGCTGACAAGATCCAACAGCTGGCAGAGGCAATCTCGGACAAGAAGGGCCTTCTCATTCCAAATGCTCACAAGGCAATGCCATGCACATTGCACAAGCTTCTTCCCACCACAGAGTTTGTGAAGTGGAAGGATTTCTGCAATGCTATCAGGAAGGTAATGGTCACAGCACTTGAAGAAGCACTGGAGGAACTGAAGGAGGCAGCTGTACTGTCAGAGGAACTGAAACATCTCAAGGCCCGCAGTGGGCAGCATGCACTGGAGCCCCAAACCCCCAGTCAAGCTCTGGCTGCAGGGTTGCAATGTTTCCAGTTGGGCAGCCCTATTGCCCCAACTCGTCTGTTCCAGTGTGCTACACCAAACCCACCCACAGTCCCTCAAGCACCACAGCAGTCATTTTCATGTACCAGCTCTGAGTGCAGGACCATTGCCCAGACAAATGTGCTTCCCATTCATCCTGACACTTCTGCAGGACAACAGGCCTATGCAGTGCAGATCACGAACTGGAGCACAGAGGCTGGCACTAGGAAACCTAGCAAATTCTGCCCCTATCCCCTCTCTCCTGGCACAAGTGCAGTAGGCACAGGAGAGTGCTGGACCTGTGGTCTCAGAGGCCATTTCGGCACTTGCTCAAGCCTGCCCTCAAAGCATGTTCCCCCATTTGAGTTAACATGGTGTCGTATTGCAGGAAGCATTAAGCAGGCTGCAAACCAAGAAGCACAGGCTGCGACAGCTGTCTATCTTGTCAGCACAGAAGAAGTATTCACTGAGGAGGAGTTTAGGGCGATCATAATCCAGGAGTACCTTGCAGAGCAGGGAAAAGTGGAAGGGTTGTCAGATTAGAGCTGGTACCTATCACGACAACCCCACCTTTACACATCCCAGCACTAGTGGTCCCTGCAAACAAGGAGGCAGAGCACAGGGACAAGATCAAGCCTGCCGATGAAAAGTGTACCCTGGATAGCAGGGAGGAAACTTTACCAGAGCACGTAACAGTTATTCCAGACTCTACAGACCCTATCATGTACTCATCTACAACAAATCCCATCATATTTGATATGTACAGCGTCAGCAGTAAGAGCAGAAAGTGGAAGAGCATTCCATTCATACATGAGATATCCCTCTCAGGACCTCATGGCAAAATTGTCAGATTCAGAAGTGTATTTGATGATGGGGTGATGGCAAATGCAATTGATGAGAAGATGTTCGATCAAGTGAAGGGAAGATTAAGCCCTTTGAGGAAGTCAAATAGACTATTGCACATGGCAGATGGATGCATAGTACCATCATGGGGAATCTGGGAAGGTCAGGTGACAGTAGCAGGAGTGATGTGTCAAGGACAGTTCGAGGTGTTCAACAGTGACAATGCATGGGCAGTACTGTTTGGGAAGCCACTGCTGGAAGAGTTTGGTACTGTGCATGATTATGATCCAGACAGCATCCTGTTCAAGGTGGAACAAACGACCATCCACAACAGATTCCATGATGTTCCTGGCATGGGAGCAGTGTCAAGACCCGAACACGGCCGGACAAGTAGGACAATACGGCCGAAGAGCGAGTCCTATGATACCTAGAGACGCTAGACAATGTAGGACGTTGGCTTCAGCTTATGTGCTGTGCCACCCACTATCCTAGTCCTGTATTTAGAGTAGGAGTTAAGAACAATTAAGATTGGGTAACAAGAGCTCAGCTCGTCTGAAAGAAACAATGGTTGGCCGACGGTCGGCCGAAGGTTGGCCGGAGTGGCCGAAGTATCAGACAAGGGTTGAGAGAGTATAAGGATTGTATCAAGCCAAGAAGTGGATTGACGATACAATTAACAAACTAAAGAAGTACAGTTGAATACCACTACTTATATACTATTCCTATAGATAAGCTATTTGAATACTAATCCAATTTGAACAAACGAAGCATGTGGAAGTAGAGGTCAGGTTATAACTAATATGTGGCGAGAAGGTCAGATGAACAAAGGACATATGAATTTAAGAGAGTTAACTGAAAGGCATTGTGGAGATGAAAGATGAACTTGAACGAGACTAGTAGAAAATGGAGACTAGTAAATAATGAAGACTAGTAGCGAATGGAGACTAGTAGAAAATGAAGGCTAGATGCGGAATATCTGAAACATATTGCTGGCCGTAGTGTGGCCGACACGGCTGAAAGCTCGGCCGTGAGGACTTGAGTTTGTGGTGAATTTGGGTGTGACAAGATGGTGATGAGTGATGGCTGGAATGGGATATGACAAGCGGATCTGTTGACTGGCATGACCCTGGACATTAAGCAGTGCATAAAACTTTGGGGGGATCAGTGCACATCCCCCTCGAGGCGAGTTCATCAACATAAACATCACCATAACACCCCAATTAACCAATCAGTTGTTTCAGAGCCAAATCATAGCCAAAGTTTAGCCAAGGGAGAGATTATACAGGGCATAGCGCAAATAGAAGAGATACAACATGAGAGCACACAACAGGGGGAAGGAGAACAACCCTCAAGGGTGTCGAAGGAGGATAACATAGCAGAGAGAAAACCCAAAAGGATGGAAGAGAAGGAAAGTAGAACAGAGCACCAAATGCAGAAGTGGATGAGAGTAGAAGAAAAGAGGCACAAGACAGAAGGAATCAATGAGGAGCATTCAACATTACAGGCAGAGTGGCAGGAGAAGGACTCATTGAGGTCAACCTCGCACAAGAAGTGCACAACCATCAGGACATTACTGGGGGATTTGCAATCTCCCCTGAGGGAAGTTCCCCCTCATATGACCACTCCTTCATGCCCTATCAATTCTGACAAACCATATTGCAGTGTCAGTAGTGACCAGCACAATATTTGGACCCTGGATGCAGCAGCAGGGGACAGTGATGTGCCAATCGGGGAAGCCCAGCCGGATGACTCAACCTGTCATGAGATCAATCCTCAGGTTTTCACTTGTAAGGTAGACCCCTTCAAGGCGGAACATGTGGAGGCCATCTTAAAAGAGATCACGATTGGGCCCAACCTGTCCCAGGAGGAGAGAGCTCAGGTTGAGGAATTGCTCCACAAGTTTGCAGATTGCTTTGTGCTGTCCATGAGCAAAGTGTTAGTAGTGAAGGGAGCAGCCCACAAGCTGAACATACCTAGGGATGCCAAGTTCAAGACCAAGGTCAACCAGTGGCCACTAAGCACACCCCAGCACGAATACTTCTATGCTATACTGGACAAAATGCTGGAAGCCGACATCATTCAGCCAATTGACTTCCAGGATGTGAAATGCTGTGGTGCAACAACATTAGCTCGGAAGGCTCACGAGGATGAAGGACTCACATTGGACGAACTGCAACATTGTGTGAATGACCAGTGCAAGAAAGCAGGCTTAGGATTCGAGTTCGAGGGACTTCCCCCAAGGGATGTGCAGCAACAACTGAAGGAGAAGGAGAAGCAGCAGGCAAAGTGGCGTGTCTGCCAGGATTTTGCAGAACTGAACTGAGTCACAAAGGTCCTGTCCTTACCACAAGGTTACATTCAGATGAAACAGCAGAGGTTGAGTGGCCACCACTGGATAAACTTCTTCGATTTTGCAAGTGGATTCTACACATGCGAGATCCTTATTGAGGACCAGCCATACATCTGCTTCTATGTGGAGGGATGTGGGTACTTTAGCTACAAGCACATGCCATTTGGACTCACAGGTGCACCATCAACATTCTCGCAGATGACTGCCCATGCACTCAGGGACCTTGTGGGCACACTCTTTGAGCTCTTCATTGATGACAGAGGCATGGCTGGGGATGATTTCAACACCACTCTGGGGAATATAAGAATACTACTCACATGTGTTTGTCACGAGGGTCTCTCTCTCTCAGCCTCCAAATTGCAGTTCTTCATGACAGAAGGCATCTTCACAGGAGCACGTGTGGGCCCAGACAGCATCAAACCCGATCTCACAAAGTTGACAGCGATTGTAGACTGGGAAACCCCTACAGATTTACAGAATCTCAGTGCATTTATGGGCCTCACAGGATACTTCTGCCCTCTCGTGAAAGCATATGCTACCATTGCACAACCCCTGACAGATCTATTGCATAAGATGGAAGTACCAAAGCAGAAGGGAAAATGTGCTTACCACCAGGCCTTGCAAGACTTCCCATTCAAAAAACATTGGACCAATGAGCATGACGAAGCATTCTTGCAGTTGAAAGTGGCACTGACAAGGGAGCCAGTGTTGAAAGGTCCTCGATTTGATGGGACACCATTCATTGTTACTACAGACAGGTGCAAGTACAGGCTCGCAGGCATGTGTTCCCAGCCTCACACAACTGTCCTGTTAAATGGGAAGTCAGTCACATGCTTTCATCCTGTAGCATTTGCCTCGAAGTGCACATCACCAACTGAGGAGAAGTACAAACCATTCATTCTGAAGTTTGCAGCACTGAAGTTCAGCCTGGATAAGTTCAGACATTGTATGGGGGTTCCCTGTTGAACTTGAAACGGATTGTCAAGCATTACAAGATCATCTATGCAACGACAAGTTAAACTCTACACATGCACGATGGCAGGATGGCATCCTTGCACACCAGATTGTGGATGTGAGGCATCACCCTGGACAGCTGAACCCGGTTGCAGATGGACTGAGTAGGCAGTTCTCGGGCAAGCCACTGAAACCTGGGGATGGTCATGAGTGGACAGTCAGCAAAGACAGAGAGACACACACCAGATTTTCCAATGACATCTTACATATTGCAGACTCTTCAGTCTAGAGTGCCCTCCGAACCCGATTTTCTGGTGAGAAGTTGTTTGCAGAGGTCATAGATGCCCTCCTGGAGCTGGACCATGGGAGTAGTCTGCGTGAGCAGAAGCAGGCACAGAACCAGGCAAAGGACTATAGCATCGACAAAGGCAGGTTGTGGAAGGTAGGGGACACTTTGTCAGTACAGGCATGGGCAAGGAGAGAGTGCATAACACAGGAGGAGGCGAAGACCATGGCATGGGAGGTCCATCATGAAAACAGGCACTTCCATTGCAACAACATGAAGGTCATCTTGATGGACAGTATCATGAGCCCAAAACTCGACCTGTTGATCACAAAAGCCATTGCTGAGTGTGGACGATGCAAGGGCTTTGGGCTGACTCACATTCATTTCCTCTTGGAACCCATCACGTGCTGGCATCCATTTGAACTGCTGGTGGCCGATACACTGTCGATGCCAAAAGGGAAAGGGGGCTTTGTCAAGCTGAGTCTTTTCATGGATGTCTACTTGCAGTATGTGTGGGTCAGCAAACTGAAAAGCATGACAGGGAAAACATCCGTGAATACTTTAATGGGATCTGTGACATCTTCACGTCACCAGAGACGCTGATGACAGATGGTGGTGGCAAGTTTGACAACCATGAGTTGTGTGATGCATGCAAAGCATGCAGGACAGAGCTTCAGATTACATCTGCCTACTTGCCCTGGATCAATGGACTCCTAGAAGGTACAAACGGAAAGTTATTAGGACAGTTGAAACAGATGTGCATGCCCGACCTTGGGGAGGATGAGTATGAGAGGATGGGTTGGAAAGACTTACCCACAAACTGGCCCAATCACCTCACTGCAGCAGTGCAATCCCTCAATACACACATCCTGCCACACCTCAAATTCTTGCCTAGCAAGCTTCTCCTGGGCCTTGTGGTCAACACAGCACCCACACCTACAGAGGTTGCAACCAGGGAGGTCACCATGCCAGAAGTCGCATTTCAGATGGCCTACATTGAGCAGCAGTGGCTAGATGGTTATGCACAGATTGTTGAACATGTGCATAAACGGAAAGCATGCTTTGACAAGCAAGTGCTCACCCAGGCTCCAAGGGAAGTCATTTTTAAGGCAGGTCAGCTAGTCCAGGTGTACTGTAGCGATCTAGACTATACCTTCAAAACTGAGCACAAGATGGAGCCCAAGTGGTCTGTGCCACACAGGGTCATAAGCCGCGACTGCAACTCATATTGTCTTGCAACACTGGAAGGCCTACCTATTGGAAGAAGGTTCAGCTTGTGCCAGTTGTGGAGGTTCATACTGCGGACGGGCACAGCACTGGCTGAAGTGCAGGTGTCAGTAGAGGATGCAATGGGATGGGAGGAGGAGAAGGCAGACCTAGTGGATGGGGACAAATTCTTCAATGCAAGGGAGGAGATGGCAGCAGATGAAGACATGGAGCAAGAGGCACCCGGCATGGTGCAGGTTGAGGAAGAGCATAGGCACAATGCCCTCAAGGCATGTGGTGAAGAAGAGGTCAACATAGACATTCAGGATGAGTGATGGCATGGGTACAAAGTTCCTGTGAGGACATGTTTGTGTGGGATCGGGTTTTGTGATGCAACGAGGACATTGCGACAGCGTGGGGGGGCACATGTGGCAGTGCAGGCTGGCAGATAAGATAGGACTCAAGTAGACAAGTAACATAGATCCAGATCGTGCGCAGATCACTGACACCAGCATTCAACTGTACAGTTGATGCCGGCACCAGGTGCGCATTCTGTACAGTAGACACAACAACACAAGACCAAGCCCATCAATAGCCCAGATTGTCTGTCTCCACCGGTGCTATATTCAGTGCAGCTACACTCTGCATTATCCTTTGTTCTAGCTAGCCCGTTCTTCCCAGTACTTAGAATTTTATTACTGTACTCTGTCCTTCTGTAGCTAGATCTCTTCACCAAATACCATACATTTAGATGCTGATATTTAGTATTTCCTTAGTGTTTAGGTGTAGATCCACCTGGGGTGTATCAGGTCCCCTATTTGCAATCATGGCCTACATCAATTTGGCAACCTACTTCCCTGTTCTCGATTATGGCATCTTCTGAACAGTACCTCAAGACCCAGTGGCAGAAGTGGTCTGAGAAAATATGGTGTAAAGAGGTTGAAGAAGACTGTGAGGACACAGTCCTAAAGGAGGGGGTAATGTCATGAATTCATGTTTTTCTTTTGGCAATTATCATTATCTTATCCCTTGGACTTATCACAGGGACATCTAATCTTGGAGATAACACATGGACAACTGCATGGATACCATGAGGCAACTGCACCCATGAGGTCAACACAAGGCACACTTCTTTTATGATTGATTGTTACTTACATGCACGATACACATGTACATGATACATTACTTACATGCACAGGCCATGAGTAGTACATGCATAGTACATGAGTTAGGTAGTATTTAGTTACATTGTTTGTATTTAGAACCCCAGTCTTGAGCTGGTCATTTCTCCACTAGCAATACGGTGCTCATCTCTTTCCCTTATTCCTCCCTTCTCCCTGAGTGATTTGACAACCTCAGCATTGCACTATTGAGTGTATTGTTTGTGTGTCTGACAATCATTTTCTGTTTTATTAATTGGAGCTGGAGATTCATCAACTTAGTCTGACAGGTAAAGCAGCTGCATGGGTTGTCAGGAAGCAGAATCAGCATTGACAGGTTTTGAAGAGGGCAATGATGGTGATTGGTGCAGTCATCAATCGTAGAGAGTGCAATTGGTCATAAATAGCTCTTAACTTGGCCAGTACATGACCAGAAGGTTTTGTTTTTTTGGCCAAAAAAATTGGCACAGTGAAATGTCATGGGAATATCTTGAAAATCTTTTTTTTTGGATGTTTTTGAGGTCGCCTAATCGAAATCTGAAATTAGTTTGCCTCAAAAATGTTTTCTTCCTCAAATTTTGAATTTGATGTATTTGATTGTCCACAAGTGTAATCGAGTTCAGTGTTCCATATATTACTATAATAGTTGTATGTTGTACTAGAGAGCTGTTGTGCCAATATTTTACAAGCAGGAAAGATGACTTCATCTAAAAAGAGCAGTCGGATAGTAGACCAGGATGATGTGATTTCATCAGGTCTAGGATTGTGTTTCTAATTTAGAATGCCATTGGCGTATCCATATCCTCAATCTGATGCTAATATCATGGCTGTGCTTTCAAGACTTGCATGTAGTGCTCTCGCTAGGGGTGCCCTGAGCGCTAGAATCGGCTAGATAATCACATTATTTCAAACCATGGACTAAGCAAATCTCTTGGGATGATTCAACATCAAAGTAACATTATCGGAGAGCTCTGAATTAAAATAAAAAATGGGCGGCTTGGATTAATGATTTCTTTTGTATTTCTTATTTCGTTTCTTCTTCACGGCTCGTCAATCCTGTCTGACACTAGGAGCTCTGATTATCAGGTTTCTTCAATCAATTATCAAATCTCCCTATGTAATACCACTACTCATCTATCTCTTTCTCCAGCCTCCTCTTGATAAATATTCAGCACCTTGAACGCCGTTCTTCTTCAGCTTCGCTTCTTTGCAAATTCTTTGTTTGTCGATAGGAGAAAGAGTCTTCCTTAGCGTTAATATACACTATAATTACCTTTGCACTCAACTGTAGTTGTCCATCTTTCAATAGGTTCAAAGGCTGGAGATTTGTAATTAGGTGGCCCTCTTACTTGTGAACGTAGTCGATTGAAGATATAGCAGCCTCGAATAAATAAATACCACCAAAAAGTGACGCATATATAGTTCAATGAAAACTTAACTTCATTCTATTCACTGACTTCAATGACTATATCCGCAATATTTTAAGATTAGTGAGAAATTAGCCAATGAATTTTCAATGAAGAGGCAATCAAAAACAAATTAGACGATTGGCAATCCATTTTTTAGGCCCAGTATCTCGTTCACATCGCTGCAGAAAATAGCCGTCTATAAATATGTCGGTCGGACCCACAGTAGCGCCTTCACAGGCATGTCATTGATGTCAACAGTAACCTATATCAGGAGCTATCGTTGCCCACGGCTATTTCGAAGCACACGTTCCAGTTTCTTCAAAAGCCTAGGTGAAGTACTCACCATGCGTTATGCACTCGATCCCCATGTTCGTGAGCAACCTATATTTGGTGCTGCTACTTCCTCTCTTTGTTTTCGCTCAGAATGCTCCAGTGAAAGTCGCATGCCCCAAGGTTTTGATTCGGTCCGCTGGTCCAGCTTTCCACCAATCGCTCTCTGCAGAAGAAGTGGCCTATGTATCGACCAGGACGAAACAAGTTTTACCGGGTGCATGGAAGGACTACCTAGGGAGTGTAACAAATGCGTTGCCCAATGGTGCATCTCTACCTGCATATGTTTCCGATATTTTAGCGCCTGGACAATCTCGACCACTACGAAAGCCAGACTTTCCGAAGTTGGGGATTGCCTTATCGGGTGGTGGTCTGCGTGCTGCGTATTTTGCAGCGGGTGTCCTTACATCCCTCGACAGTCGCAATAAAACGCATCCAACAGGTACAAACGGTGTTTTGCAGGCCGCCACGTACCTTGCCGGGTTGTCCGGAGGTGGATGGTTCACGACGGCGTTGATCCAAGCAAATTTCCCAACGGTTCCCGAACTCATCTTCCCGACCATCGATCCCAGTTCGCCCGCTTCAAATTCGCGATTTGGAGGTTTCTTAAGTGGAGTGGATTTGGTTTTGCCTGAAGGAGCTACGGGCAATAATACGGGCTATTTCGCTGCAATCGTAGCCGAGCTCAATGAAAAGCACGCTGCCGGATTTCCTGTCACTATTACCGATGCATGGAGTCGTGAGATTGCCCGTCACTTCGTCAACGGAACTACAGCAGCAGATATTCTGGAAGAAGGGACTCATGGTAGTGGAATCTTGTTCTCCGGTATTCAGAATGTGTGAGTAGGCGATGTATTACCTCTTTGACACTTCTCTGATTATTTCCAGGCCAACGATCAAGTCGCATTCTCAACCTTTCCCTATCATTCTTGCCAATGCCATCCCTCCTGCTCTAACCGCAAATCCAAATGACATGCAGGAGCTCGCAGATATTATCCCTGGAAATGACGTGACTGTACGCAGCGAAATTTGGGAGATTAACCTCTGTGAGTTAATTCTCGTTCCGACAGCCAACTGATCCATTTATTCGGTCAGTCGAGACAGGGTCGTGGGATCCCTCTTTGGGATCGTTCATCCCCACTCGATTACTCGGGTCAACACCTGCTTCAGGGAACGGTGGTTCTAAGCAAGCGGCACAATGTATTGTTGGATTCGACCAGGCTTCTTATATTGCAGGAATATCTAGTAATACTTGGAACGGACTAAATTGTGAGTACGATGACTTTCAAGTCTTTAAGAAGTCCGTATTTAATCGGATTGCATCAACAGTGACCACCGATCTCCTTGGCTTTACCGCCGAAGGCCCGGTACTTCAACTCATTGAAGCTGAATTCCCTGGTCAGGTGCCAGTGAGAATGGATGCTGGTGCTGTTCCGAATCCTTTTAAAGGAGTCAATCCAGTTAGCTTCGATTACTTGCGCATAGTCAGGATGACATTAAATCGCTCTCGCAATAGGGGGCCTTTAGTGCTTCAAATGAATCCTTTGTTGCTTTGGTTGATGGTGGATCTAATGGCGAAGTTTGCCCATTGCAGCCTTTGATCGTTCGAGCTCGAGGCGTCGATACTATTTTCGCGATTGACGCTGTGAGTAATTCCAATCCCACTTTCTCCAACCGAACTTATAACTTTGGTCCTTCGTATTCTAGCCTGCTGATCGTACGGATAGCTTTACCAATGGAACTGATTTAATTGTAAGAACATTCGTCTTCTTTCCTTTCTCCTCTTCCTAATCACGATACTTTAGACCACAGCTAGCCGCGCCGCACGTTTCGGAGGGCTTTATCCATTCCCTAAAGTCCCTTCATCTCCCGAAACATTTGTCAACCAAGGATTAACCTCCAGACCCACTTTCTTTGGTTGCGACGCACCGGATGTACCACTCGTGATATACCTAGCTAATGGGGCACCTTCAGCCAAACGTCGTGCTCTTGGATTACCAGGTATCACCAACATTCCTACAGCTGTTACTATGTATAGCCCTGAACTGGTGAGTGTTCTATATTCTGTGAGATATCTCCAATGCAATTTTTTTAGGCACAATCATTCATGGACGAGGCATTCGCGATCGCCACTCAAGGATTGGGAAATAATAATACTGATCCGGGAGCCCAGTGGAGTACTTGCTTGGCATGTGCGTTGGTGGATCGTACTCGCAGTCGCCAACGTATCGCTAGAGGGGGTCTCTGTTCGACTTGCTTCACAAACTTTTGTTGGGATGGAAAGGAGTGAGATTGAGGAGAATTCTTATTTCTTCACGATATCTTGATGTTGAATTGTTAATACCACTGTTTTAACGAGTTATGACTTAAGCCATCATTAATATTTAATTTCCTGCTGGACAACAATTAAGCGACTTAAGTATGGGTCTTTAACGTGCTCTTAGATGAAAATGAAACCCAGTGATGCATACCTGGCACCTCTGACCCTGTGTATTCTGGTTTGAGCATGCTCTCATTTAAGCACAGATGTGTCGCTTCACTAAGGTAGAGGACGCTGGTAACCCGCCAACGTCACGTACTCAGGTGTGACATGTCCAAGTCTACTCAAAATTCTACTTCTCTCTGTTTTTATCGGATTATGAAGCCTTTTGGGGAAATACGGCTCTGATATTTTATACAGATATACCATAAGGATCGGTCTAGATAATTATTTGTAGAATCATTATTTTCAGAGAGGAGAAATAAGAGAAATATGTGTTTACCGCAAGGTGTCTATGCTCTATAGCCTTGTTCCTCAGTAATAAACATATCTTGAGTTCTATATTAGTTTACCACCAAAAGATTGAATAATTTGAAAAAAGCAAGGGTAGAACCTCTTCAGAACCTCGGAATGTACAAGAGGAACCCAGAAGTCCTTATTCTCTCACTTCTCAAGCTTTCGGTCTAAAATGTTTCATATGCATTCTTTACATATCCTTATATATTTTGTTTAACCTGGATTTTGCGACATCGTCCTCGATTCTTTTGAAATACAATTCCTTTTTTTTTTTTTGAACCATTTTATTGCCTCTGAGGGTGGCCCTCCCTTAGCCTTGTATTATCTAAACATGCATATCACAGTAATAACCCCCCGTTTGTGGTCCCCCGCCTCTCTCCCCTCTGCAGTTCCAGTTAATCTCTGTATCCAAGGGGGCCCTCACGTCCCCGTTTCATCTTTTAGACTCTCCTGGGGTGGTTTATTGAATATGTTGGTGATCGAATGTAGGTGTTCGTCACTTGTTGTCGGTTCGACAGCTGGTGCACCCATCCCACAAATGAGAAGGCGCAGTGAAGAGGAGTGGGTCTACCCTCCAGGCGAAGTGGGTGGTGTGATTGCGTGATGAATTGGAAGGAAGGAATTGGTGGTGAGGTGTATTCGTTAGGTCTGAGGTGCGGTGGCTTCGGGCTGATAATGGAGTGATTATTGGCATTATTCTGCTGTGAATCTATCCGCCAAATCGACCTGTAGGACAATGAACTTTAGTACAGCTTTAACATTTTCCAGACTGCTCATGAGAACGGGAAGGGATGCCCTTCCACACTTGATTGAACGTAGCATCTCGGCTCTGGTGCAGCTGTATGCTCTGCACTCTAATATAAAGTGTTCTACGGTTTTGCATCCTTGTAGTCCCCCTCTGAGCTCCCTGCAGTTTGGGCATTTATCCGTATTCGCCCTACCCATCTTTGTGAGTCAATCGTTGAGCGGAATGTGGACTGTCCGAATTTGAATCAGTATGCTGACTTGTGCACGATCGAGGCCTTCGATGAGTTTAGCGAAATTCTTGGGTGGGAGTACAATTCCTTATTTCTTGGGCACCAGGTTTTTTGCGTGCCAGGTTGCGTGCATGCGCATACTTGCGCGCACTTGCGCAGGATAATGTGGCTGTGCACTTGCGCACACCTGCGCACATTTCCAAATTAACGCGGTATTGCGCCAGACTTGTGCAGAGCTTGCGCATATATCTCATATTCGCACTGTAATATTGTTTAAAATGAGTGACTATGTCTTCTACAAGCCATATAAGTGTTGAAAGGACAATAGCAAGCTCAAGAAATACGAGAAAACCGCAATAAGTTGGAGGTAAACACGTAGTGAATACTGTACAAATAATCGTCCTTAAGTATATATTCTCGAGCCAAAGGCTACATAATAAAACCAAAAAAATATAGGCATATGAAGCAACTAATGATCAAGTCTGCATAATGGTGACAGAATAGTGAGGTAATATGTATAGTACTAAATATAGTGAGCATAGATGGGAATTGAATTGTTTATGCTAACCGATATTCCAACAGTAAGTCTTCTAAAACAAAATTATGTGGGCTTTTCACTTTAGAGAAGGAATTACCTAAAACTCTTAGACTTCTTTACCTTTGGAAATGGTATAGGACATAGGTAAGGCAGAGGAGTACATATCTCAATAACTTCTGGAGCTTTTTTCATCTACTTAAAATTCAAATTTTATTTACTACAGTCATTGCTACAACTCATCCATCCTTTGAAATAATGAATTTAACACTATTATCACATTATAACAGATCATTCTGTTTTGGTTGCTTAAAGGGCACTTGCGCACAGCCTGCGTGCACTTGCGCACCACCTGCACATGGCTTGCGTGCATTTACGCATGGCTTTCCTTGCACTTGCACACGACTTGCATTCCGAAGCAATGTTCAGCGCGGCTCATAATATAATATAGCTTTCGTTATGACATGTGCGATGATAGGGATTAAATAAATAATTAAATAATTAAACGTTTGTTACTTCTGAGATTGGGGTGCATTTTAACTTTCGCTTAGGGTGAATGGCCTCTTATCCTTTAATCATTCCAATCTCTTGATCTTCCCGATCATCAAATAAAGTATTTGGGCAGATAAAATATCTATATATTTCCTGCACTATCTCAAGCATCCACTTCATTGACCCCTCTTTCTGGTAAACGGGGCTACCGGCAAATTCTGATTTGGTGAAGCGGTCACACGAGTTAAATCTTCAATATTGACGTTGTTCAAAAGCATTAAAGTTGGTAAAATTTAGTTATTCAGGTCACAAAAGCAGATAACATTGTCTTAATGATTCTCTATCAAAAACATTAAGGTACATTTGCGCACAACTTGCGCATGGCTTGCGCAGATAACATTGTGCGCAAGTGTGCGCAAGCACACAAGTTGGCATGCAAATTCTGGTTGCCCTTATTTCTTCGAGGCCCCCCATCTGGATTTGGACATGGGAGTCTCAAAATGTAACTGTATGTGACATTGGTGGATTATGAGCATCCTCTGTTTTACTGAAACCCCACTCTTTCACAGGAGGAAAAACACATTGAGGTCTGGATAAATTTTATGATGGATTTTGCAACTTGGAAAATCTTATTTTATCATGAGAAATGGGGATATTTAGAATTTCCACCTGTTGGAGAAGCAATTGCTAAATTCTTGATATATTTGCCAGTGACTGTCAGACATATAAACAATACACTCAATAGTGCAATGTCAAGGTTGTCAAATCACTCAGGGAATGAAAGGGATAAGGGAGTAAGGATGAGCTCTATATTTCTAGTGGAGAAATGACCAGCTCAAGACTGGGGTTCTAAGTACAAAAAATGTACCTAAATACTACCTAACTCATGTACTACACATGTACTACATATGGTCTATGCATGTAAGTAATAATTGATTATAAAGAGAAGGAGGCCTTGTGTTGTCCTCATGGGCACAGTTGCCTCATGATATCCATGCAGTATCCATGTGTTATCCAAGAGTTTAGATGTTCCTGTGATAAGAACCAAAGATAAGATAATGTTAGTCACCAAAAAAGAAAAGACAAATTCATGACAGTGACAATGATGATGATCACAACGGTTACATCTGCAATCTCTCCTGACATTTTCTGACACCTTCTGACTCTGTATTACAACTTCCCACTATGCTTCTGATGTTTTCCACCCATTTCCATTTATTTTTAATCTCCAAACTATTGTTTTTATTACTTGATGCTCATGATACAATCACTTTTGTATGTATATTTCCACTCAGTTACACTTCTGCCCTTGTTTCTGCTACTTTTATTATGTGTTAAGGACTTTTATTATTCCTTGTAACTATAGCATTGCCACTTCCACTTTTATTATTACAATTCACTATACTTGTATTTGAGTAGCTCTGTTCTGTACTATAGTCTCCAATCCAAATATTGACTAAGATCACCTCTAGTCCCTCTGATTCACTTCTGACCTTCTGACCCCCTTCTGACTTGTCTTCTAGTTGACTTACATTGACTAGTCCCATCTCAACCTCAACAATATACTTAGATTCTAGTCATCATTAGCTGTTGATCACTTCTGACACTTCCCTGACACCCAGTAATTATCTTCCACCATGTGGACCACTCATCTATGTTAGAACCCAGAAGAACTGGAAGGCCACAGCACATAAGCTGAAGCCAACAGTTCTTACCTTTAGTGTTACAGTGTCATATCCTGTTCCAGCTGTCACTCATCACCATCCTGTCACACTCCAATTCACCACAATTCCCAAGTCCTCATGGCCAAGCTTTGGCCATGGCAGCCATATCCTGGCTGACCATGTGTTTCACATTCTGCATTAAGTCTTCATTTCATACTAGTCTCATTGCAAGTTCTTATCTTTCATATCCACAAAACCTTTTAGTTAGTTACCTTAGTCTCCACTTGGTCTCCATTACACCATCACTGACAAAAATCAGCCTACAACTGCAAAACCACCCATGACTGTGAAAACAGCCCCACTACCCATGAAAACCATCCTACATCCACCAACACCTCCACTGCTGGCAAGAACTGCCTCATGTCTGCAAACACACCTCCAACACCTGCAAAAGCAGCCCCACATCTGCAAAAACCACTCCACATCCATGATAGCATCCCTACAACCACAACCACACCCCCACCACCTGCCAAAACCACCTCTTATCTGTGAAACACACATACCTTCCAGAAAAACAACCTCACCTCTGCAAACACCCCACACCCCACAAAACCACTCTATATCCATGAACACATTCCCACTGCCTGCAAAAACAATCCCAGGTCTGCAAAAACCACACCATATTTGTGAACACACCCTTACTGCCTGCAAAATAGCCCTGCCACCTGCAAAAATCACTCCATATCTGCAAACACATCCATACCATCCCCAAAAACAGCCCCACATCCCCAAAACCACCCCATGTCCCCCAAAATAGCTCCACCTGCAAAAGCCACCCCACCACCTGCAAAAGCCACCCCACCACTTGTGAAAGCCACCCTACCACCTCCAAAAGCCACCCCACATCTCCAGAAACACTTCCACCACCCATGAAAGCTCCTCCAACACCTGCTAAAGCTCCCTCACATCCATGAAAAATCTTCCACTGCCTGTAAAAGCCACCCCACCACTTGTGAAAGCCACCCTATGTCTGTGAACACACCCTCACTACCCATGAATACACCCTGACCACCTGTGAAATGACCTCACAGCCTGTGAAAGCCACTCCATATCTGCAAAAACTGCCCCATGTTTGTGAAAGCCACCTCTCATCCACAAACACATCCCTACCACCCATAAAAACCACCTCATGTCTGTGAAAACACCCCATAGCCCACAAAAACAGCCCTACTTTTTGCACAACCACTCTACTCATTACCTTGCAATTAACCTACTCACCACACAATCACTCCACCCACTGCATTATCACCCCATCCACTATTGTGAAGATGCTGAAATCACTCGCACCACCCTCAAATTGTCCCACCCATTACAAAACTGCTCCTACCTCCTGGAAATTGCCCTCACCCCTTTATATATATTGTAGTAATAAGTAGAGAAAATAAAGTAGCCAAATACAATTATAATACAAATTAGAACTTGGAAAAAGAAAAAAATCTTGTATATATAGTGTATATATAGTCCAGCAGATGACTTCATGTGAGCAATGTTATTCCAACTAGAATATAAAAAACATGTATAGTATATGTACAGGCATTGACTGTGCCAGTTTGAATGCTGGTCATACTTGATAGCAAGTCTATGTACACTCTATGTACAGTCTACATACTGCCTACATAGTGTATATGGATAGGCACTGACAGTGCTACTTCAAATACTGGTCATATTTAATAGAGAGTCTATGTACACTCTATGAACAGTCTGTCATATCCCTATACAGTGCAGTGTGTGCCATCTCCAGACTGCTCACAATCAATCCTGATGCCTTCCTGACTTTTTGCTCATCTCTGGGTTACTCAGGTTTACTCTGGTCCATTTCCATTTTCATACTTACTTCATTTCAGCCACACTCACTATACTTATCATAGTATATCTATTGCATTAACATTCAATTCTTATTTCTTAGCCCTCATCATTTGCTCTCTATCTCTTAACCCATTTACTTCTCCATTGAACTAGTATGATTATAGTGCTCTGCATATTACTCTGGTTAGCCCTTGTCATATGCTCTCTATCTCTTAACCCACTTACTTCTCCATTGAACTAGTATGATTATAGTGCTCTGCATATTACTCTGGTTAGCCCTTGTCATATGCTCTCTATCTCTTAACCCACTTACTTCTCCATTGAACTAGTATGATTATAGTGCTCTGCATATTACTCTGGTTACTTAGAATTTCTAGTATTTAAGTACTTCAAGTGTATCATAGTACTTCAGTATGTTAATTTTATTAGTCTCTCCACTTCTACTCAGTGGTTAAAGCTACCCCTGAACCCTCCTCACTCTTCTCTACTTGATAATCTCTTCTGGTCATCATACTTCACACTCAACAAGATCTCTGGTCTCCAGAGATCTCTCCTGACCAAATCTTCAGTCAGGAAGTTGAGTATCAACTACCACTATACCTGGAACTTATCACTCATGTTCATCTGTAAATTGGGTGTTAGGAACAAAGGAGGTACAGCACATAAGTGGAAGCCATTGCCCATCTTGACTCTCTTACCCTGGTAGCACTCAAACACATTTCCTGGAGATATTCCCAGAGTCTCCAGAGTCTCTCCCTGGTAACCTTGCATACACTATCTGCTCAGAACCTCTGGGCTATATCCTGGAAAACCAGTTTGTGACACAGTCTACATATAGTATATTTATGGACACTGACTGTTCTACTTCAAATTTGGCTGTATTTAATAGTAAGTCTATGTACACTCTATGTACAATCTACATACAGTGTACATACACTAGGTATACTAGAGATGTATGCTACATAGAGTATACTGTGAGTACACTGCAATCGATGAGCTGTCGTAAGTCGATGTGTAGCGTAACACGGAGAGATTAGGTCTTGAAACGAAGTGAGAGTATGAAGATGAGTGTTCACGGTCTCGATTCAAGAGGTTCTACCAATACAACTACTTAAGTAACTACTTATATACTGTACTACAGAGTTAATATAATACATATTAGGAATCCTGCGAGTGTATCGAGCACTGATTCTAGGTTGAATTACATACCTGTTGTGAGCGATTCGGAGATATCAGGAATGTTTAAATAAATGAATAACATGCATAGTTATTGTATTTCACTCGGGGATGTAGTTGAATGGGCGCTATCCCTGATAGTGCCACTATCTAATCTAGTTCCGAGTAGCATCGGGAGTCCGGCCCTTACATATACATAGAGTATACATATATTCTATGTAGACCTGTGCAGGAGTGTAAAGTACAGACTTGTTCACCCTTTTTTTTGTCTACAGAGCACTGGCATTTCAGGGTTTTCTGAAAGTTGATTACTGTACTGACAAGAGACAAAATTTGATGTTACAACTTTTACATGGCCACAAATCATTGAACCTGTGTTGTTACTACAACTGAGTGATTCAAGAAGTCATAGAACCATCTCTGATATCATTAAAAAAGGGGAAAAAAACCAATCCCTTGCAACCTTGATATACAAGCCAAGTACAGAGATAAATGCTGAAAATCTGAAATTATCATCTGATTCAGAGAGATTTGTTCAACTTGCTTTGCAGTATGCAGCACTTAATTACAAAATGAACACACTGCTTCTCATTGCATGCTTCTGAGTCACTTCAAGTGAAAAGGCCCTGCAGAGTGACATTTGTCCAGTATTGTATGAGCCAGCCTGACTGCTAGTTGGTGTAGTCAAGGCAATATAGTCACACAAAGGTCTCTGACTTACTGATTACAGGGCAGACAATCAAACACATCAATTTCAATATCAGAGAAAGAAAATAATTTTGAGGTAAAATAATTTTAGATTTGGATTGGGCACCCTCAAATATATCCAAAAAATATTTTTTCAAGATATTTCTATGACATTTTAACTGTCAAATTTTTGGCCAAAAAAACAAAACTTTTTAGTCATCTACAGGCCAAGTTTAGAATTACTTGTGACTAATTGCTCTCCCTAGGATTGATAACTGCATCAAGCACCATCATTTCCCTCTGCAAAACCTGCCAATGCTGCTTCTGCTTCCTGACAGCCCATGCAAATGCTTTACCTGTCAGACCAAGTTGATACACACTCATGAATCTCCAGCTCCAATTAATAAAATAGCAAATGACTTTGGTTGGGCATTACTCAAGATATTTCTTGACATTATCCAATAAATGTTGCTATATCATGGATATGGTCCACAATCTATTATACATGTGTCATATCCCTATACAGTGCAGCACATACCATCTCCAGACTGCTCATTATTAATCCCAATGCTTTCCTAACTTCCCATTCATCTCCAGGTTTACTCTGGTTTACTCCAGTCCATTTCCATTTCTGTACTTACTTCATTTCAGTCACACACATTATACTTTTCATAGTATATCTCTTTGTGTTAACATTCAATTTGTATTCCTTAGCCCTTGTCATATGTTCTCTAACTCTTAACCCACTTGCTTCTCCATTGCACTGGTATGATTATAGTGCTCTGCATATTTACTCTGGCTACTTAGATTTTCTAGTATTTATGTACTTCAAATGTATTGTAGTACTTCAGCTTGTTAATTATGTGTTTAACATCCTTACTAGTCTCTAACTAGTGGATAAGCTACCTATAAATCATCCTCACTCATCTCTACTCGTCATTATCCTTCTTATCATCATACTATGCACTCAACAAGATCTCTGGTCCCTGGAGATCTCTTCTGACCAAACCTCTGGTCAGGAAGTTGAGTATCAATTGTCATTATACCTGAAGCAACTCACTCACTGTTATGTGTAAATTGAGCATCAGGAACAAGGGAGGTTCAGTGCATAAGCTGAAGCCATTGCCCATCTTGACTCTCTTACCTTAGTAGCACTTGAATGTGTTTACCAGAGATATTCCCAGAGTCTCCAGAGTCTCTCCCTGGTAACCTTGCACACTCCATCTGCCTAGAACCTCTGGGCTATATCCCAGAAAGCAAGTTTGTGACAACATGGCCCACCCTACCCATTCCAAAGAGTCTCATGATCTTAAGATATCAGCAAACAGCATAGTACAGGAGCATTGTAATTACCCAGCAAATTGCTCCCAGGACTGGTCTCCCAATATCCCAGAAAGCCACTCTACCTTTAAATCTTCAGTAGGTTCTAAGTTAAACAATGTTTCACATTGTCATATACTGAAACTCAAACCACACTTCTGACATATTTCTAATCCCTTCTGACACTATTCTGATATTTCCAATAACCATGATGCCTCATTTCCCTTTCACCTTATTACTGTTTCTATGCTCAACAACACTCTGATCCCTTTCAGAATAATACATCTTTTATGAACATTTCCCATGCCCTTTCAGCCTCCAAGATATGATTTCTGATACCTATTATAATCTTCAGTTTTATTATGATTCTGTTGCTACTAGTTACAATTCTCTCATTAGTTATACAATTAAATATTAATATATTTAAGTAGCTAGTGTCCTTCCTGTATCTGCAATCTGAATATTGACTAAGATCAACCCTGGTCTCTCCATTAAGTCTTCTTGTCTTCCAACTTCCAACTCTTTTCCAATTCCCTTCTAGTTGACTTTGGCCAACTAGTATTATCTCACCCTTGACATTAGACCTCATCTCTGGTTGTCAAACACCCAGGTTATCTCTGAAGGCTTTCTGACCCTGTGGTACTGCCTGTCAGGGTTCACTATATTCCAGGAATATGCTTGACCTATTGAATGTATTTTATTCATGGAATATTCTAGAACATAGAATATAGATAATCTGGGTCTGATTCAGAGGCTGACTAAGTCAATTACTCAGCTGTGTCTCATTTTGCCATAGTTTACTCAGCTATAGATGTCTCAGATGCTTATTCAGTCTAACTATGCAGTAATTAGTCATCCCTTCAGAATATTCTAGAAGTAGTAGTTAGTGGTATATAAACCTCTCATGTGCAGTAGTTAGCCTCAGCTTCAATCCCTTAGGAATCCCACAGCCCAAAGGATGTTGAAAAGGGCCATTGTCTGTAGGTTAGAATAGCAGTAGAATCACTTTGCTACCTCACAAATGCTCAGATCCTCTCAAGTTCATTGTGGCAAGTCTGAAGAGTGGTATATTCAAGAACCTATACAAAAAAAGTGCAAAGTACAACAGAGAAAAGATGTCTGGTGCTATGTTAGCTAGATGTAGCAGATGGTCTTCCAATCTCTAGAACTTCCAAAGCCAACTTGATTCATGAGTGGAGATGGTATTCTTCAATATAACTTCATACTTTTCTAAGGGTAGTCTTCTTTCTCTTGCAAACTCTACTGAACTCTCTAAACCAGGTAGGATGGTCTTTCTTCCCTTATGATCCCAAAGACAGTGGCCTTCCTTTCTTCTAAAAACATACTTTTCAAATCAGCTAAGTCAGAAGGATGGCCTTCCTGTCCCTCAGACTTCTCAATGTAGCAGACAATACTTAGGATATGGTCACAGGACTCAGTTTTATTGAGCCCTGTTCATTACCTTCTCAAAGATAGTATGAATAAATGTTTTTGCTCTCAAAAGAATAGCTCTAGCTAGGTTTTGGAATATTGGATTTCAGTTTTCAAGTGTTTTGCAATGTCACTGTATTTTTGCATACATCTCACTTTCTTTAGTTTACATTCTTGGGGCTTTACATAGCCAACTGTATTAGTATATATGTTTCACATTACATGGTATATGGGTAGTCTACTATTGTTGTAGATACTCATCCATTTGCCCTCTTGGAACCCCCTCCTTTATCCTTCTGAGGATAAACTGTCCCTGATGTCATCAAGGCTGCATCATTTATTTTAACACTAGGTTGTCTATCTTTGAATTAAATTAAGATTTGCTAATGTTCTCTGACTTAGTATTTGCAGGAGCTAACAGGCTCATCACTGCAGACCACTTTGCAAGAGAATGGGGGCAGAATTGCTGTTACCCTTTTCTTTCCTCACCATGGGCATTTATCACTCTCTTAGTTTCTATTTTTAGGCAAGTCACTGAACAGTTCTTGGGTCCACTTGTATCTCAGACCCCTCAACTAAAGAATGAATGTTTAGTAGCATTTACCCTCCAGGTTCATATTATTCTGACACTTCTACATATTATTTCACTCCTTTCTTGGAGCCTAGGACATGTTTGAGAACCCTACTACTTCAGGTTTCTGTGATTTGGATTCAGTCATAGTGAAGGAAAGTCTCCCCCTTAGATAGTGTAGCTTAGACTATTCCATTTATTATTCTAAGATGTATGGCTAGATTTGAATATATGATGGGCACTCCATGGATTTGATAACATTAAAAAGAAAAGTTTTCTTGAAGCAAATAAGTCAAGTATTCACAATCTATCAAACAAACTGACTATGCTGTCTATTTTAAAACTGAGAAAGTTCAGATGTTCTGTGCAAAAGCAGATACGGGGTATTGGATTGAAGAAATTGGGATCCTTGAATAAGAATTTCAACAATATATCAAGGCATGCAAGAAGTGGCTTCAATATGTAATAGTGTGGTAGACAAACCTTCAGCCAGCTATACCTTCAATGTTGCTTACAATCTAAATGGCCATGTTTCAGATTATCAGGTATATCCCATTCAAAAATTAGCATTGTATTTCAGAATGGGATTAGGGCTGAAGCCAGATATCTAGGTTCATGATCTGCATTTTGAGAAAATATTTGTAATCACCTTAGGACAAGACATCCAAAACTTGATGTTGATTATGAATTGGCAATTCCTAGTTATATTCAGTAATTTGATGCTACAATTTTATGATGTTGGTGGATTCTGTTAGGGTTGTACCTTGATTGGCACAACACTTAAAGCAATTTGTGTGCTAGTTAAGTGTTTAAGTTGTATGGCATATGCTAGTATGCAACAATGACAACCTCCAGACTCAGCTCATGTGCTTATCTTCAAGTTCCCTCCTTCATATTCTTTTATATTTCATCTCAGCTTGCTCTGAATTCCTGGCAGCTTTGATAATTTGCAATGTGTTTCCTCAGATAAGCCACTTAATAAACTTTGCCACTGTGCTTCTAACAACCTATCCCACATCTTGTTGTCATTTTTAGGCCTAAAGATAGGAGGCTTCAAAAATTCTCAAAGCCAAATAGCAGCCTCGGTTATCACTGGATTAAGTCCTCTGTGAGTTAAAGTTGATTTGATTTTGCTTTTATTGCAGGAATTTCAGCATTGCATTAACTTAAGCTTAGTTTGAGTGATGTGTATATTCATTATTTAAGTCTAACAATGTTTAAAGGGCAATATATTAAAATTTGACACCTACTAGAATAGCTAAAGCTGAAAGGAAGATCCTAACAGTACGAAGCACAGAATCTACACTTGCAGAATCTTTACCAATTCTGTGGAGCTGCAAGTTTTGAAAAGACTGTTTGGTTGTGTTAATTTTGAGGAACCAGAGCCCCAAATCAGATACATTATAACACTTATTACACCCTCTCTGTCTGAGGCATTATGTGGCTTGAGCAAAAATAGTCACAATTTGGGTCTCCTGAAATACACCCAAATGACTTTTTTTTTGCAAAGCTGTGACTCTACAAGCTTGTCATTGATATATGTGACAATAACTACAAGCAGAGTACTGTAGTCACCTCCATGATGCAAGCAAGCAGGTTGGCCATGGTGTACTCACTGCTAGGCACTGGTCATAGCTGAGGATGAAGAGCACAAGCTTGAATCAATGCAGGCAGCAATAACAGCAAATGCCTTTGCCACACACAGACCCTGCCTACCTCAAGAAATATATCATGCATGTGCATGTAGATTATGCCCATGCACATGAGGTTTTTTTTCTGCTCACTTGGTGCATACAAGGTTTCCAAATAAAACTATCCATAATATTCCCTCTATTTCTTCAGATGGATATGTTGATTCAGTGTGAATTTTAATGAGTCTTAGGGGCTTAAAAGGTGAGTGCTGGTGAACATGATGGTAGAATCCAAAAATTATTAAAATATGATACTCTTATTTTTATTTTTTCTAGAGGATTGATTTCCAAATTTTAGAGTATATAACTTAAGTTTGTATATAAATCAAAAGATCAAAGTCAACTCGAATACAAAATCAGGCGAAGAATTTATGCTGCCATATTTAGATATTCATAGATATTGCATACCATGGTCAGGCAGAGGAGCAAAAATAAATAGAGATCAAAATACGTGCAAAATTGCGTGTATCTGTCAGTTCAACTCCTCAGTTTCAATTCCACATTGTTGGTTCCAGATGTCCTTGAAAAGCCTGCTTCCGATGCATTTGTGAAACCTCGGACGTTGATGAGCATGTGCGATCCCTGAAATGATTAAATAAGTATCTTGATATTAATAGGGTGTAATTTTAAAGATAAAGTAAACCTACTAGGATACACCCTGCAGTTAAGCAAGGGCTATAGAAACACTATTAGATATATGAATAGAGAGGAAAGAACGCAATAATACCCACACTATTAATAAATTGGAAACCAACGGTGATCCGAGATTCATCATGAGAACGTTTGCAATTAAAAAAGCTAAACAGTAATGTAAGTAATGATACATGAGATTTGGAGTTTTACAAACCCATTATGCTGGAAACGAAAGAGAATATACTGAGTACCCTTATCAATTGAAAGGGCCAAATAATAAATACTTACACGGAGAAGTAAAGTGTTGAATCTCTCGCCTTGAAGAAAGCACGTATTTAAGTAAAGATGTTAACAATTTCAGGAGCAAAGATCAATTACCAAAAGCCATAAGACCTTGGGAACAGTTAGCCCACCCTTCCACCAGAAGAACGTTTTAAGTCCAAACAAGGCGAAAAGGACACCTAATAATTGCAACTTAGTAATAACTCCGATGAAGAATAGACCTGCTGATCCTTACTTTCCGTAATCAACGGTGTAATCCAAAGTCCCGGAACGATGGCGTACGAAATTCTTGGGAAACATCCCGGTAGATTTTCGTGGCTTAAATCCACTTTCATGACACGGATCATTCATATTCTCGTCACATTTTAATTTTAGGCGGAAGCTGACGCAGAGACTCACATTCAATGTATCCCGGAAAGATTTTACCAACCATGACGATATGAGCAATAATTCCTCCTAGACGACGTAATACTACGATAAGCGTTAAAAGCATAAGATATATTGGAAGATTTACCAATAAGGAATATCAAGGCTATTATATAGCCAAGCTGTAGAGAAGTTCAAGAGAAATTCGTATTTGTACTTGAATCTTTTGAAAACAGCAATGATTTGAATTATACCTTTTTGTCCATGTCTAAGTATTCTCTAATGTTAGATACACGCGTTTAAATCAATGGGACAAAAGACGTTGATACATACATATTGCATATATTCGTAACACTAGTGTCCCTATAGAGGTATATCATCAGGAGGTAGAAATTAAAATAAAATATAAGTTGCCAGATGCTTGCCTTGCACGATGGCGTGAGAGATCGTCATTGTCCTATGTAATTACCATCTTGAATGGATCATAAAAATAAAGTAAGAAGAGTATAGCAAACATGATCAGCCATTTGAGGTAGAAAATACAGCTTCAGGAGAAAGAATCAGGATATTATGGTGAATATATGGGTTGAGAACTGACAACTACATGGACAGAGATTAGATAAAACGATTCCCTCAGGAAAATAATACTCTAAACGTACTGAATTCGAAAGATGTGCATGTGTTGTAACTGGATATTGGATAAAGCTTTAGATAAAATGTCGAATTAGGCATGAATCATGCTCACGTATGCAAATGAACCTGATTTAGGCGAGTGCATAATGAGAATTTAATAGTGAAATCAGCTTTCGAAACTTACATAAGCATCCCTTCGATTATGTAGCGATTCATATAGAAAAGTACACTCGCGAGTGATATACCGCGTTCGCTGTCATATAGAGGCTCAAATGGTGAGAAATTCAGGGACACTATTCCGATAACTACATACGACCATACGAGGGAAACCTATGTAAGAAGTCGGATTTGTCAGTGGTTATGATATGATATAATACGTCTAAGTTATGACTAACCTCTTGGCTTAAGGTTAAGATGTGGTTGTAAACTACACACGTCATGCTGGAAACTATCAGAAAAACGTTGAATTAGCACGATTTCATGTGCAATATAAGTGACTCATTTCATACTTGCAACCATGTTTACCGCCGTTGCTTGGAAACTCATTTTTAAAGAGACTAGAAAAACCGAATGAAAAATTTCTTCGTCCGAAAAATCCACTGATACGAAGAGCAGAGGAGAAGGCGGAAGGAAAGAATGCAGAATGATAAGGGAGAACAGGAAGACTGAGGAGGATGTAACTGCAGCTTTAAATTATTCGGCGAAATTGATCGCCGAACACACATAGGTCAGAGCTGCCCACGCGGTTTTGTAAATGAGAAAGTCCATCTGTCTGCTGCTAAGATGCAAGACTGGTATAATAGTGATTGGAAAATAGACGTTCTAGCCCAGTCTTCATACTTTGTACCCAGATTCCTGGATACACTGACATACTAAAACATTTGAGATCTCATGGCATCTGTTAATCGAAAGTCATCCTGACATGGGATCTGAGTATGTGAAGAATGGGAGATACTACCTCGAATCAACATAGTCATCGCTATTTTAAACAGGTACCATATTCCCAGCAACGCTATTTTTATTAGAGATCAAACTAAGCCTTGGCAGCAGCTCGTTAGAGAGGTAAGAACTTTTAAGGTAGGGCTTTCTGTATCTCTAACCCCCCTGAGAGGCCAGGCCTTAGCAGGTGCCGTCATTAGCAATATACTTCCGCTTCCTTGGCCAGCTTCCATGTCCTCCTACCTCTTTTTCCTTTAATCTCTCCAGACACGCACTTGTGCTTTTGGATGCCTCCTGCAGGATCATTCGGGCCATCGCTCCGTAGGAAGCCTCTATAATCAGATTAAGCTTTGGGAGAGGGTTGAGCCCCCGGAGGAGTTATTAACGTACATGAAACCCTACCTAAAGGGCGCTTCGTCAGCCGACCAACTGCTGCCTGAGGTGATCAAACAATGTTTAAACGGTAGGTATGGTCGTTGGATCTTTCGACAATGCGCACGAGATATAGAAATTACAGTAATAACACATTCAATTCTACCGGGATAACGATGGCATGAGGATGATGATGGGAGAGAAACTGGACGAAGGAACGCGCAGTGGGAAAAGAATGTTAAAACGTAGTCCTTTGATGGAGAGATATCCAAACTCATTCATTATTTCCTATGCCACAGACTTCGGAAACTATAATAAACCAAAGCGTGGTTGAACATATGTAGTCAGCTTGTGAGTTCTGTAACGTAGAAGAGAAACATTGCCGACCATGCTGATGTAAATATGTTGATAGCATAGCCAAATCTTACATGATGTCAAAGTAGCTCTGAATATGAAGATACTAACTTTTCCAATGGAACCCTCCTGACGTGTCCGCGGGCGGAGAGCAGTATTGGGTAGAGTATGTCCATGTACATGGAATGTGAATATTTACTCTTTACGTGACCAGACCAGGAACCGCGCCTACACCTGCCTGGTCACATCCCACACACCGGATTACATCAGGCAGGGTCGATTGTAGCAATCGGCATTTACCGATACTATACATTGATGGTGAGTCTGGAAAACGTAAAATAAATTGAAAATGAAAATGAGAAAACGCGGTAATCAATCTAATATGCCAATTATAATGGCCTTAAACGGCTCAAATTGAATTAAGCACATCAGATACTTTAGGATTTTCAGAATTATCACCATCCAAAATGATTCAAAAGCGCTTACCTGGAGGGTTTTAGATGCCCCGCCACGAAGGCTTATCAGTCTAAAATTAACTGGTAAGTTGAATTCATTCTAATAGTCGTGTGTGAATTTTACTGAGCATGACTCACTCGAAAATCTTGATACCAATCTGTCGATGTTGTCGAGCCTGAAATCTGGAGCATTCGAATTGTAGTTTAATTTAGACTACAGGAAAATACAATGATTTCATCAGTTGCTTACGCGAAATCCTTCCTGCAGATTGCATACAAGAAAGATCAATCATTGCCTAATGATAGAGATTGTCTGCTGAAGAAGTAATCATACCCTTCATATCCTGCGATTAGAGCCTCCTGACCCGCATTGAACCATATGCGTTTCGAGCACTTCGGAAGGTGGAAGTGAAGGCGCTTCTTTATTCCGCTGGGTTGGGTTTCGAATCATCTGGCCACCGCAATATACCAGGCGTGATTGATTTAGATTCAATAAAACCAGATGTATATTCATCTTCAAAATGGTAGCTAAGTTGTGAGTAAGGCAACTGAGTTAAAGATCAAAATACGCATAGATGAGAGGCATTACAGGTGATCTTTCCGGACTGCGCAACGGGATAGAGACTACATCTAACCGATAGACAAGCAGCAACGCGTCCACTTTTACTGGGCAAAGCAATGAATGAGACGGATTATGGGTAAAGATAGAGACAGGTGGGACTTACAGAAAAGAATACCGAATCATGGTCTTCTGATGGAGCGACATCCGCGGGCTTCGAATCTATAACGAAACAAAGCTGTCGGATCTATACGGTGAGCTTGTGAATTTGAGAATGTAACAGAGAAAGAGTTGGGACAAAAGACACATGCCATCTTAGCCTGAGCTGCTTGGGGGTCTCCGCTGACGCAGATACACAGCCAGATTCTCAGCCATATCCAAGGTGCTATGGCTGGGATCTGTATGTAGTCAACTTACAGTTCCAAAATTAAAAGGTATCAGGACAATAATAGAGAGTCTCATGTTCATCATTTCGTGCTCATAGCCAACTAAAGAATACATCTTTTACGGTGCACGACTGGGGTCGACGGTATCTGATGATAAATGACCAAAATAGCCAACTTGGAAACCTCCGTCGAATCTTGAAGCCCCTAGACAAGTGCACTATGCCTGGATGCCTGTGCAGGCTTTGAACTCCACCTTAGCGCCTTCAGCTTGGGATCGGAGTTGAATACGCACTAGTTAGCTTGGTGATTCGGGCTTTCGACCGAGCCAGCGGGAAAACCATGACTTTTCCTTTATAAATAGTATATTAATTAGAAAGTTGTAATCCAAACGAAAGGGAATAAAGAGATAGTATAACGCTCTAGGAAGGTAATCTACAGTTATCATACTACTATCCTATGCTGCGTAAATCCTCAACCTTTACTTCCAAGTATCAATTCCCAAATCCGAAGACAAAAAACTGTTACAGCTCCACTTTAGAGCGCTAGCCACTTTAGAAAAGCCATTTTAGCGATGTTTGAACAATATAGTTGAGAGAGGCAGTACTTAGACGGCTAGGAAGAGAAGGCAGAAGAGGAGAGGTCATTAATGTAGTGTCTAGCAAAGAGGTCTGGAAGGAGAAGGGTTAGCTTTAGTATAAGACAGGAAGAAAAGGAGGAAGAAAAATATAGTATAAGAGGAGAAGAGGATAGTGCGATAGTAGTCATAATAGAGAGAGAAACAAAGGGGAGGAGAGATCGAGAAAATGTGGAAAGAGGAACGACACGAAGAAAGGAAGAGAGGGATAAAGGAGGTGGGGCGGCGACAAAGCAGGAGCAGAAGCAGCAGGGATCTGGAATGTCAAGCGAAGAGCTTGTGGAATCAGAAAGAAATGGAAGGAAAAGGATAGATAGTAAAGGAGGAAGAGTAAGTTTAGATGAGGTATGAGAATAAAGAAGGACAAGGAATAGCAAGACAGCGCATTGATTGGATACGGTAAAACATATGAAATGAGGACAAACCATTTTGTATCCATATCAGCTAGAACGAGTCGGCATCAGTGATGCACCGAAGCGTTGGGGACGGAAGAGGTAACCTTATTCATAGCTTTCACTACCGCGACTTTCGCTGGTGTATCTAGATCGGGGTGAGAGATTACTGCAGTAATTAATATCTCCTCCACGTAACCTAACATTTCGACTTGTAAATTTTCGAATGGGTAAAGAAAAGTAGGGGGACAAACCAAGTAATAGTCCACAATGTACATACTCAACCCTCAACCCCTCTATCCCCTTCCTATGCTTAAAAACACCCTCATCATCTTCACATATCCCTGTATGCATTAGCCCAACCCTATCCAAATACTCCCATGTCCTCATATCCTCGTAATCCATAGTGACTAACTTTGAAATATACCCAGCTAAAAAGTCCTTCCTATAACTAATTTGCGGGTGTTCCAAGCTCAACCGTTTTATATCTATGGGGACGGCACCGGTATAACCTGGGTGTCGGGGGACAAAGGATTGGGCAGTGATAGAAAAGGTGAGGAGTTTGGTGTAGACTAGGTCTACGACTGTCGGGATTAAGGGGACCAGAAGTGGTTTGGCGGCGTGGAGGGTTGCGGCGTCTACTGAGGTGAAGGAGAGGAAGGATTTGATGTAGTGCATTCGAGTGGGGAGGGAGGTGAGAGATTTAGCGGGGATGTCTTCCATTGGACAGCCGACGGACGAGGTTTGGGGGTTGGAGGACATGTTTGGCGTTGAGTCTCCCAGTGAGTCGTTGGAGAGAAGATGAAAGCTTGGGATAGAAATATTGTAGAATACCGTACTTAATCTGGCACATAGAAGTAGTTATCAGAACTGGGGCAATACTCAGGCTGACTAAGATTGATGTTGGAAAGCACCACATAGATAATATAGAAGGTATATTGGCTCGTAGACAATTGTATGTACTACTTCGTAGATTTGTAACTAATGAGCTAACGCCTGCGGCGGGAATCATGATGTTACAACAAGAATAGATCAGAGCACTCAACGCTTGGGAACAAGTATATTAGCGGACTTACGCACCATAACGTCACGGCGATGGCCATCAACTCGATAGCCCTACATCGTTGCTCTGGGATGCTTAATAGTACGGCAACTGGTCAGGTTTCTACCATACGTTAACTGTCCCATGGCAGCGCCGAAGATCCAAAATGGTCATGCTTTCCGCAGATTATGGCTAAAAGGTCGCATTTGGTAAGATTTTCTCTGAATGGGCGGGTTTTGAGCTGACATGATCAATCTTTGGCATAGCCTTCAATCAGCCGTGGATGACAGCCTTCAAATATCGGGAAAAAAAACCTTTGCTGGTACTTACGGCGATAGCTACGGTCTGCAGGGGCCGCCATGCTGTCAAGAAGCAATGACACACTGCCACCGTATCTGTACTAACAAGGATATTTGTAACCCACTTTCCTGTGCTCCCCGCTCTCCCCCCACTGATGATGTAGCTCGTGACGCTTCTGGCTTTCCCGAACAGACAATATGTCCTTCAATCTTCCCTCTACGCCTATTTTCTTGGCTCGTGGGGAAAATCTGCATCCACAATCTTGTTATTTGAGCCCCTGAAACTTCTGGATCAAAGGTCAAAGGTGAACTGAGGTGAACTGCACATTCATTATATGCAGCTTGGATATACAAACGACAACCATGGCAAGCTGTATCATGGCTTTTAATCTGTAACCGTCGTCTGATCCTCAAGAGAAAAAAGTAAGATATAGCATATAAACGGCCGTAAACTACACTCCCTAAACGATATGTAGCTCTTGTTCAATTGTCATTATCACCATTTAGAGTCCTATACTTGAATTGATTTGAGGATACAATATCCTGATTTCAAAGATTAATTATTCAAAAATTAAATATACTGTGGGAGCATCTTAAATCATTATCTTATACTTCAGAAATATATTAGACAGTGTAGTGGTGGATTGCCCCACACATAGACAGGCACGGCGATATAATGGTATTGGGTAAGAGCATGCATATTAGCGACGTCTTCGTCAAAGACAATTACAGTATTAACCAGAGGAATGGTAGTGGCTAGAATATTTTCTGGGTATACCACTACAGCATCGAAAGCTTTGTATAGTCGGCCAGCTGGTGAGAAAGCGCTCGCAAATGAATCATAACGGCTTTATCTGCATCCAGAGATAACGCACGCGGAGCATCGACCCTGAATCTCCCTAACCCTTCACTACACACTAGTGCTAGGCATGGAACTATCTTGTATTAAACTGTATATTATACTTGGAGGATACTGAAAGCTTAATATTGGACAATACTTAAGTACCATTAAAATATCAATATAATAGGGCTATCTCAGGACCGTTGATTAATATCTGGGATCATCTATTCTCGTCAGTACTTTCTTAGTGTCAGTGTCCTAATTGGTGTTGAAGAGATGAAAAGACGCTACAAGGCGAATAAGTAAGGTGGAATAATAGCTGTTGCTGAGTGAATATAAGCGCAAATGTCGCGATGAAACAATGAACGGGATGTGCGAGCTTCATTAACCGGAAGCGGGCAGTCTGGAAGCCGGAGAGGGTCTCGAACAACAATAAAGGCAATAAAGTCCTGGGTTACATGAATTCAATTAAGTGCTCAACATGGCTATAAGGCATTGAACGAATGGCTGAGATGGTAACTCAACTAGGAAGGATAGATGCAATATTCCAAGGCCCGATGATGTTCTTGCAACACAACAGAAAAGCAGTAGTCTCAGTGACCCAGATGCCGACGGAAAGCCATGCGATGTATATGAATAGTTCTCATCACCGAATTTATCCGCGGCGGATGGACTGTCGTAAAGATGGACACGGCGACATGATGGTCATGGGCGAGAGCGTACATTCCGGACAAACCCTATAAAGAGTACAACACGTGACTGGTACCTGATCCATGGAGATAGTAGATACTGTGTATCTTCTTCCCATTGGACAGGGCAGTGGGCACTACCCAGTCGATTTCTTTATCTCTAATAAATTATAACTTATTTATTTTACTAGTATAGCTAGGGAGTAATAGTCGTAAAGCTTGCTTATATTTTGGTGCCACGCTGTCTGAGCAGATAACAGCACACCAGACAGAGCATTGGAAATTTCTATGCAGAGATTTTATTAATAAAACGCAAACATTGATCTGTGTGCAGCTATAACGGCAATTTATTTCATCACGGTACTGATATCACCGTATCTCTACTTCTGTTGCCAAACATTGATCATGAGACTATTCCAAAACTTGGTACTGATCGTGATTAAGAATCTCACAGTCTAAAAGCCTGCACAGAACTGATGACTTCCCGCAAAAATCTGAAGTGATCTGTGTCCAGTGTTTGTTTGTGGTTTACAGGCTGTCCAGTCGTTCTGCTGAGGCCTTCCTACTTCCTCTGCCAAGTAGTTGGTATTGATGCCGTTGTATTCATACTGAGTGATGTTGCGTCTTTTACTTGCACCTTCAGATACGAAGTCTATTATTATTACTGTATTGGAGCTTGATAGACTTTGCTCTCAAAACGATGTTATACATAGCATCTATGAATCTTTATAGCACAAAACAATGAAAAGTAAACACATGGTATGAAAAATATGCGAACTAGGGTAAGCGTCGACTTGCCTTAGATTAGGACGTTATCTGGAAAACTCTTAATTTCATGGTTGAATAGAGGCGATGTTCTAGTGTATACAACCTTATCCCACAATAAGATGACTCAAAAGCTAATGGGCAGCATCAGATAAAGAGGTGATACCTCATCACGCACTACCAAACTCGTACACATAGTGTGAAGTTCACCTTGAAGATGCCTTGGAAGTATGACAGTGTCTCCCATGTGTCTTCCATTGATCCTCCGAGTAACAGAAGCACGTTCTAGCCTCATTCTCAGGTCATTCAGGAGTTCGGCGCTTGGCATTGAAACATAAATGCAGAGTAATAGTAGTACTAACCCAGTACTCGTCGAGCGTACATCGATAATTTGATACATGTTGCCTTTGAAACTGTCATATAATGATGGACCTGATAAATAAAATCATAAATGCATCTGCTTTTGATAGATTATTCCAATCAGCCACATCCTAAATCCTGGAAATTTTCCCTAGTAGACCTTAGAATCAACACGGTTGTCATATATTTTTGTTTTAAACTCATAGTTGTCGATCGCGGCGATGGGAATATTGTTACAGTATGCGGTTGCAGAAGTGTTTTGGTGTGGGTTTTTTTTGTACATGTATTCGTAGATGGAGCAGTCCGGCTCTCAGGCTTAATGGCATCATTAGAAAGCTAAGCTACGCTTTAGATATGAACTCACAGGCGGCAGTATAAGTTGGCCGTCGAAGGCTTCGTAATGTAGCCTAGATTTGACACCATTAAGCTTCTCATTTCAAGCCGTAGTTCTCAGAATGTTATCCTTTAATTCTCCGTATATTGTCAGTATTGAATTTTGTTTCACAATTGAAACCGCTGATATAGTCGCTTCACAGCTGAGCTTCATCACCACCATTATCCTTGCTTACTTTCTAAGCCCAATTGTTCTTCGTAAATTTATTCTCGACAAGGACGGAAATCCGTTACCTCCTGGGCCATCCTGTCGCTATGCATTCCTTCGTAAATATGCCGAACTTGCTCTAGATTCTTGGGCGAAGGAATACGGACCTTTATTTTCTATATGGATGGGCAATCAGATTTTCGTGGTGGTGTCCGATCCACACGTAGCAAGAGACCTTCTCGTCACCAACGGCGCCATTTTCTCTACCCGTAAAAAGTATTTCATGAAGAACCAGCTTATCCTCTGTGGACGCGCCATTACCGCATCTGATTACGGTGATAGATGGTATATATTTTTTCTGGCTTACAGCCGTTGTACTTTCATAATTTTTATGATAGGAGACAACATCGCAAGATTGCAACACAGCTACTTACTCCGAAGGCCTTGCAGAGATATGTCACTACCATGGAATATGAAGCACACATTTTTATAAAGTCGCTTTATGAGGAAACTCTTCATGGGAAGCTGCCCATCAATCCTGCTCACTATGCTGGACGTTTTGCTCTGAAGTAGGCTGATTCATGCTTTGCCATATCATCTGACATCACTGAACTTATTGGAATAGTAATATGTTAATCATATCATTCGGAACGCGCACCGGATCTACCTCAGATCCACTGGTGGAAAAAGCTTTAGAGCTCGCGATGGAATTTATGGATCTAACTGGTACTACTCAAATTACGAAGTTTATTTCATGTGATTTATTCAGCATGACCTCAGGACCATGGTCGAATCCCATTGATTTCTTTGAGCCACTTCAATGGATCCCATCCAACATGCGCTCGCGTGGACGAAAGCTCCATAATGATCTCATGGACGTATATGGCAGCATGATTTTACGTGTTAAAGCGAGAATCGATGCTGGAGAACATGTGCCCCAGTGCCTAGTTAAAACTCTTATCGAGACTCAAGAACAGGAAAAGCTCGATTGGGAGGATCTTTGTATGCTAGCAGCTGTATTCACACTCGGAGGAGTTCACTCGGTAAGTCTATATACCTGGTATCGTTTCTCATTTATTTATTTTTAATATTATTACAGACCTCTGGAATAATCCAATGGTTCCTTGCTTTGATTCCATCGCATTCCGAGGTAATGATGAAAGCACACGAGGAACTGGACCGTGTCATAGGGCGTGATCGTTGGCCTAACACGGAGGATGAGGCACACTTGCCGTATTTACGAGCCGTCATTAAAGAGGTGATTTATCCATGTTATATTCTAAATAAAGTTATGTATGATCCTATCGTACTAGGTTCAACGCGTTCATGCTCCATTTTGGATGGCGACTCCTCATTGTGCCTCCCAAGACTTCACATACAATGGTCAATTTATTCCCAAGGATACTGTGGTTGTTTTGAATTGTTATACGCTCCATCACAATGAGGAACGCTATCCAGATTCGTAAGTTAATCCTGGTATTGTCATCAGTATTTCATCAGCGTACTAAACCGTTTGAAAAGCTATACATTCAAACCCGATAGGTATCTTGGTGATCCACTCAGCTGCGGTGAATCCGCTAAACTTGCGAATGTTATGGATCGAGATCATTGGACTTTTGGAGCAGGGTTGGTGCTATGTTGCTTATAATTCGGAGCATTTCTGACAAGATGATATTAATCAGGAGGAGAATATGTCCTGGTTTACCTGTTGCAGAGCGTGAACTTTGGCTTGCAATTGCTAGTCTTCTGTGGGCCTTCTCATTCCATGCGATTCCAGACGAACCCATTTCTCTCGAGGAATACGAAGGCCTCTCCGGACGAACTCCCATTCCTTTCAGGCTGAAGATTTCTCCAAGGGTTGACAAACTTGACGAAATATTGCAGACTTCGAATGAAACGGAAATCGATTTTTGATTAGTATTGTGCAAACTTCATTGACAAGAGAAAGGGAAATAAAAATAATAAGGCCTTTTTCCTTATGTATTATTCTAACGACACCAGATGTTCCTGCTCTATATTTGATATATAGTTATAAATGTGCAAGAATGGCGAGCTAAATTATTAATAGTGCATATGTAAGCAAGTGGTTGAGTAATCAAACCTCCCACTTCAATACTCTAGTTCTGACATAATCGAGTTGAGTCGAGCTTTACTGATTGCAACTGGTTCAAGCCAGTATAGATGTTGATGTCCATCATTACCAGTCTTAAAGGAGGTATTTGAATTTGTAGTATTTCAGCGTAGTTGCATTGACAGTGGGTAAAGAGTTGGTGCAGGCTTTCTGATAAAGAGTGAAACTGAAAGTGCTGTTGTTTATGAGCCCTGATACTAAAATAAGACTTATTTTTTTCAATTCAATCGACAGTTGCCAATATAAATAAAAACCAATGTTACAACAGCAAAAAAAAAAATAATGGCTAGAAGATGAGCTGGATGGGACACAAGGGAAAAAAATAAATATTCCATAGTAACTTCTTATTTTGAACAACATCTAAGGGAAAAATAAAAAAAAGAAATTCTATATTCATTAATATACATTTGCTAATTAATCATTTTAAATTAACTATCAAACATCAGCTGAAACTCAGGGGTGCACCTAGGTCCAAGGTGAATCTTTGGGCAAGATATTATGGGAACCTTTGAAGCCACAGGTGAACTATACACATTGGCAAAGCAGAGGCAGAGCAATTGGCAGCTCAAACTCAGGTTGACATGGGGATGGGAACCAACAACAGTATCACTATTGACACATCCATGCCAATGTGCAATGTGGCCATTCTGAGCTAAGAGATGCACAGGTTTGACACAGACATCCCACCATTGAGGTTAGCACACTTGTTGTCCCACTCCTCCAATGGTATGCAACAACCTCTTAAGTTTGTAGGGGCAAGTCTGAATGAGATACATTTTAAAATTTATAGAAATATGCTGTCCTATGATAAAAACTGATATCTGGCAGTATTCTAGCTACATATAGTGAACAGTCTTCCTTCCCCTAATATAACTCACAAAACTCATAAGGGTGGCCTCCCTGTCTCTAGAATTCCAATAGCCAACTTAATATGTGTCTAGAGATGGTCTTCCTTTCTCTGTACTTTGCAAATTCCGAAGGGGTGATCTTTCCTCCTTTACAAACTTTAATACTACTCTCTATGATTCAAAAGATAGTCTTCCTTTCTCTTAAGATGCTAAAGACAGTGGTCTTCCTTCTGCCCCAAAGCAAAATATCATCTTCCTTTCTTTCGGACTTTGTGTCATATACCAAAACCAGATCATGCTTCTGACTTCCTTCCAAATATCCCCAACCCCTTTTCCAATATTTCCAACTATCATGAAACCCCATTTTCTATTCACCTTGATACCATTTCTACACTGAACAATACTTGGATCTTTATCAGAACAATATTTCTATTATGAACATTTCCAATATCCTTTTGCTACCAAGATTCCACTTCTGACACTTATTTTGATGCCCAGTTCTATTATAATTTGTCATCACTATTTACCATTCTCCAATTAGTATACAATTAACCATCAATGTATTTAAGTAGCTAGTCTTTGTCTTGTATCTGCAATCTGAATATCAACTAAGATATTTACTTCTTTCTGCTTAACTTCTAAGTCTAACTCAGACTCTGACCCCCCAACTACCTTCCAATCCTTGGTACTATCTTCTGACATGTGAACCACGAGAACTGGAAGGGCACAGCACATAAGCTGAAGCCAACAGTTCTTAAACTTATTAGCATTACAATCAGAAATCCTTCCAAAATTATCTCCAACATTCTCTGATGTAGCACTATTGTAGCCTACAACCTCTATTTCCTAAATTCATTTGGGAACAAGTCTTGACACTTTGCAGTTTTATCTAGCCAGTCAAAGGGTTGGTCTCCCTTCCCTAAGACTTTGAAATTTATGAAACACTTGAGAACCGTTCCCTAGAACTTGGTTGTCTAAAATCAATCCCTCTACCCTCTTAATAATAGTGTGTATAAGCAGTTTTTGCTCTCAGAAGTTTAACTCAAACTAGACAACATAACTATAACCAGGCAAATGTTGGCTTAGATCCTCTTTACTTAGCAATTGCAAGAGCTGTTAGGCTTGTCACTGCTGATTGCATTGTGAGAGGATGTGGGTGAAATCCTTCTTGTTTTTCATAATCTCACCCTGGGGTACTTATCCACTTTCCTGTTTCTATTTTGGGCAACCTGATAGTAGATTCTTCAGTAGCCTGCTAGCATCTTGATACCTCTGTTGTGGATCAAATGTTTACACTGGTTGGCATGCTACTTGTGCTGCTTTGGAATGCCCTCTGTAAGACTCTGCTTCCTTCTTGGGCTCCTGGATGCTCTCAGAACATTTCTGTTCTACTGTCTTTCTGGTGCAGACTCAATGGAGCATTGCAATTGTTCCCTCTCATCTAGAGTACCACAATACTATTTATATTGAAAAAATAGAGCATGACACACCCTTATATTTTTACCATGACAGTACTCTTCTCAACACAGTATTCTAGCCATGTTCATGTACTTTGCCTTGTGAGTGCATGTTGTGCCCTGTGCTGGTTGCCAAACAAATGCACTGCTGTCCTTGCTTGACTGCATGGCTAGACTATAGGCACCTTAAGATCTGAGTTAACTGGTCAGGTATATGCTGGCTTTACCCTGAGAATCTGGCATCAGTTGCTATTTTTATCATAGCTGCACTTTCATTGTGCTTTGTGCTATTTAGACCTGACCTTCTTGATATTTAAGGGTGCTGCTGCTGTTCATTACTAGGTTGTATTTACCTGGTTTCACTTTCCAGGCAATTCTGATCATAAATTTTCAAATTTCTATGACATGTTGAGTGCAGATCTGCATTTGGTATATCAAGTAGACCTGAAAGGCTCTAATGGGAAGATAATGCTACTTCAATGTTCATCATTTCTTCACCAGTTGTTCATCACACAGCACTGGCAAATGTGCAGCCATTTGAGACATTACAGCTACAGAAGAGACAGCCACAGGCCTCTCAGGAGCCTCAATGTTTTGAACTGTCATATTCCTGTCACAATCCACTGCTTGCAATCTCCAGACTGCTTACAATCAATCCTGATGCTCTCCTGACTCTCTGCTTCATCTCCAGTATACTTAGGTTCACTCTGCTCTATTTTTATTTCACAACTACTATGTTTCAGCCACAGATGCTATTCTTTTATTATATATCCTTTGCATTAACAATTAGTTCATATCTTTTAGCTATCATCATATGCCCACTTTGATTTGACTCACTTACTTCTGCATTTTTGCTTAGTATGTTTTAGTACTTTGCAGTATTACTCTGGGCAGTTACATTTCTTAGTATTCAAGTACCTTGATTGTACCATAGAACTTTAGTTTGTTAACTATTGTCCCCACTATCCCCCATTCAAGTGGCTAAGCTACCTCTGAACATCCTCAACCATCTAAATCTCTTCTTGTTGACATTATTTGCTCTCAACAAGATCTCTGGTCTCTGGAGATTTCCCCTGACCAATCTCTGGGTCAGGGATTTGAGTATCACACACTTATCTCTAAACTAGCCTACTAATTGTCAACTTTAAATTGGACATTAGGAATGGAGGGGCACAACACATAAGTTGAAACCATCATCCATTTCTGATCTATAACCTCTGGTAGCATGATGCATTAGCCACAGAAAACCTGCCAATATCATTTATTCCATGTCTTGATCATCTATTTTCACTGCTTTGCTGGATTGGGATGGAGATCTCTATCTTGTGGATCTCAGATGCATTTTGGGGAATTTGGGTCAGGTTAGAAGATGAAATGGAGTGTTTTAAAAATATTTTGTGGAGGTCTTTCTTTCAGATATTTATTTCTCAGCAGTAAATTCAAAGATTTGATTAAATAATCAATATCAGGCACATTGACTTCTGTTTTCATAAACACTTTTAAGCAACAATTGGACCCAGATAAGAATGAATTAAATTATGTTTAAATTTAAATGATATTTAAAATTTTGCAGTTTAAACACTATTTAAGTGGCAAATTTTTCATAACAAAATTATGTTACTAGAAAAAATCAAGCACTTGATCTCACAGACATGTTAGAAAAATAGTGATTTATTGACTGAGCCAGTAGGGCCTACAAAGGTCTGGTACTAATATTTATTGATTGTGTTAGCTCTCATAGGAACTGAACTCCAGCTCACTCTAACTTTTGTTGCATAGAATTATATATATGTGCAAGCTTTGGTTATTTTCCATTTGAAGCTTGCATTTGAGCTCTGTTTAAACTTTTAACCTTTATAAACATCACAGAAGTTCAGAATTAACTCAGATGTTATAATCTGTTGTTATCTCATTTTGGACAAAGTGCTATTAACATATATATGTGGATAAATGTCATGCAAAATTGTTCATTCACTCTAAGAAATGATAGTACAATATAATATTAATATGATAACTTTGTAGGTATACAATCATGTGATTGATTTTAGGAGCTAGAGCATATGTCATATTATAGATACATTAGGCAGCTGTCAGACACTCAAACAATACACTTAATAGTGTGATGTTGAGGCCACATAATCACTCAGTGGGAAGGGAAGAGAGGAAAGGATGAGCACTGTATTGCTAGTGAAGAAATGGCCAGCTCAAAACTGGGGTTCTCAGTATAAATAATGACCTAAATATTAGTCCATGCATGTAAGTAATGATTGAGCATAATGATAATAATACAACTGGGCACAGTCACCTCATGATACATACTCACAGTTTGGATCAAATAGTATTTTGAGCACAGATGTGTCATCTACAAATAAATAAATGTAAGTCATCTCTTCATTCAGAATTGCAAAGTTGATGGCTTGCTGAGCCCCTAAAATTAAGAGTCTGTATAGTAACAAAAATAAAATTGTATTTTTGATTTTGATTGCATCTTTATTATTCCCACCTGCACTAAATCACTAGGCAAAACTTTTGTGTTTGTGGGCAGCTAAACCCCCAATTTGGGATTTAGCTACCTTTATGTAATCACTGTGTCGGAAAAACCCGAAATGCCTTATAAGGGTTAAAAGGCCGAAAAGGCACCAGCTGGCTCACAAGGCCTTGCGATGTGGAAGGTAGTTTGTAAGCTAGGCAGGCCGGTCGCGAGGGTCAGGTTGCAAGGGCCTCATAAGGAGGCGTCAGACTTGTAAGTAACCTTTCTTTCCTATGAGTAGGCAGGAAAATAGTAATAGACCATCAGTGTGCAGGGTTATAAAGTAAGGACTATACTATTTGTAAGAAGGATTACATATTCATCTTGTAAGTTCACTGTACGCTTATTTAAATTTTAATTAATCTGCTTACTGTTGGAATCGAACCCGCGACCTTACCTATGATACTTACACTATGTACCTACTAATACTCACCAAGTTTTCCACTATGCTATTGTGCTTTCATATTTATATGAACCTAAGGTCAATATATACGCTAGCCTTCCGTAATCCTATTATAGCACATTCATGCCGTCGTTCCTGCTCGCTCTATACACAATTTGTTATGAGTAACAAAGCACTGGGTTAATGGGCCCCTATTGTTCCGTTACAGGGTTCGTTGAGTATGTTTTGTGGAAAAAGCAGAAGATGTTATGAGTCAATATATATATACATTTCACGAAATTTACATCATGGTAATATAGTTGCGACGGCACAGTCCCTCAGTGACAGTCGGTGAAGTAGCATATGTGCGAACACGGTTAGGGCAGTGGTAACATAGCTTGCGTGCACAGCATACATGCTAGAGGTAGGGGGCAGCCTGTATGTTGCAGTAGACGGCAGTGGGAATGTGTCAATGCAGCCTCTCGTGTGGTCTGCAATTGCCTGGTCGTTGGTGGCACCAACGTTGAGGGAGGGGGCAAGGAGACGGACACATGATGGAGGGCCTTTGGGGGTGGTGGTAGTTGAGCAGCACGGACAGGTGCAGTTCAAGTATATGTTGTTGGGGCCGAAACAAATGTCGATGGCGCAGGCGGTGTGGGTCGTTGGTGGCCAAAACAAACACCAATGTTATGAGAAAAGGTGAGGAGGAGAGCGGCACACCCCCTCCTTCTCTAGCCTGTCAGTTGGATGGATGAGTGTGGGGGCAGTGGTAGAGAAGATTTGTGAAATGAGTAGCAACCATGCTGCTCATTTCATGACGTACTGAGTGGGCCTCCCTATTGAATCCACCATCCATTAAATCCTCCCAAAGTGATCGAACATCGACCCCACATCCCTCGAAAGAGGGGCTCAAGTTGAAAGCTCGAATCGCTCGTCTGGCATGGATCGGTGAGTCATCAGGGTGTATGTAGCAATGGGAATGACCAGGAAGGAGCCTTGCCGCTGAAATCAAAGGAATCTGCTGTTGAGATTGTAGCAGGAAATCGAGGCCGGGGTATGGTGGCAAGGAGGATATGTTACAAACGTGACAGCTTCATACGGTTGTTTGAAGTGGTGGTGGACTGGCTCTGCTGGATGGGAGGCTTGAGGATGATGGGAGGTGACGATGGCAAGGGTGAGGGCCAAGGATTGGTGCTGAGGCTGAGGGCTTCAGAGCGTGGAGGCGAATGCAAGAGTTTGGATGTTTGAGAGGTAGATGGGGAGGTCGTCGAGGCTCCGCATGCACCAACGATGAAGGCCACGGGCAAGCACTGGATGGAGGAGGTGCGCCCAGAAAATGAATGAAGTTGAAAGAAAGATGGTATCTACTTGCCATACCACCTACTCCCCTTGTCACTTTGCTGCCCATCGCAACCTGACCCGTCATATACTTCGCATACGTGGGGATAGTCTTCTCTATGTGGTTGTCATTGGCTTGGTGGTTGTCGGCATGCGGGCACATTGCCGTTGTGTTGCATTGTTGCCATGGTGGAAGCTGAAACCTGTCTTGACGAGTCTGGAATCCTGGGAGTGACGCGCCGCGTTCATGCTCATGGGCAGTGTGAGCCGTGGGTACCATAACAGAACTGTGTTAGCAGGTGAAGAAGGGCAGAGAAGGGCAGAAGGAGTCCACATACCTGCGCAACACCGTTCTGCACAAATCTCCCTTCATCTCTCAACCTGCCTCCATTTTGCGGTTTGGGATACGGTGGCAAGCACAAGTGCAGTGTCGTGTACTTGGGAGAGGAGGGGAGGAAGGGTCAGCAGGGGGAATGAGGGAAAAAGTTACAGGGCATGGGGCAACAAGCATGGCAGAGACATGCGATGTGGCCGTTTATTTCGTTCGAGCCACACTGTACCCATGCAAAGTAAAATCGCTCAATAAAGTGGACAGAGTCATAAAATGAGACTTGACATACCTTTTATGAGGTCCTTGGGGGTAGAATAGGCGCAGGTAAGAGAAGGGTGGTGGTGGTTGAAGGGAGAGATCAACGAAGTTGGATATCGTCGATCGGTTAACTGGTGTTTGCCTAGAGCGACATGGACTTGGACTGGCGAAAAGTCGTGTCGAGGAACAAAATATCGCTCTGCTGCTTCATCAATGTATTATTTCCATGGCATGTACATGGGAATAAAGAGTTCTTGATTTTAATTACTGTAGATTACCGAAAAGAAAATGATCATAATTGTTGGATTCAATCACTGGCAGACGAAGTCATGAAGATGAACAGCTCAAAATTTGATTCTGAATGCAACTAGCCACGAACAGACTCCTACCCCTTCTTATTTGCCGCCTTTCGAGTTGAGCGTCGCTTCTCCGGAACATTGACGGTTGGTAAATCGATGCCAATGCCAGCTGTTTCTTCAATTGCCTTTGCCTGGACCAACGGGGCAATTTTGTTGGTGGCAGCTCGACCGCGAGGGCGAGGCTTTGGCTTAGGTTTAGAAGGTCCAGCTACAGGTTGCGTTGAATGAATACTGAGTGCTTCGAGTTGAAGGGTTGTATCATTGAGAATGGCTGAGTCGGCGGCAGCCTGATTATTTCTGTCATCGTGGGCCTCTAAATCTGAATCCTCGAGATCGAGAACTTCAATCGGTTGCTGGGCTAGACGGTGGGTGGGAGGCTGGTGGTGAGGTTGTGGTTGTGGACCTTCATGTTCATCAAACTCGGACTCGGAGCTGGTTGAGTCTTCGCCGCGAATTTGATCCATTATATCGTCTACCTGATTTTCAAAATCAAAGTCTTCCCCATTATCCTTGCCCTGACCACCTTCGTTCAGCGCATGCTTCTTAGCACTAAATAGTTGGTCGGTCCATTTTTTCATCAACTTCTCATACCATTTAGGCTTTTCTTCACGACATTCGATGATAATTTTCTTGTATGCATCGAAATCCATGAAATATAAGTAGCCAGAATGTGCACCGACACCTGTTGAGGTGAATTCAGTGTCATCTGAAAGAAGGAAGCGAGCCTTTTGAGCTCATTAATGAAAAATCAAGACAATTGATAATGAAAACTGCACACCATTATACACGCCCACGCAATTAGACCTGGCATAACCATGATCCCCTGGTCCTGACGAGCATATGTGCTGTTTGAACGTAAGGATCCACCGCCAACCATTTTACCAGCTGTTGGACCATAAATAATGATCCTAGCAATCTACAGACCAGATAATTAATCATATGATGT
>JASFDH010000023.1:0-49409 GCA_036937195.1 Nidularia pulvinata | reverse complement strand
TTCTCAAGGAGGTCATATCGTGATTTGTACTGCATAATATGGCTTCAGAATGCGCGGAAACACACAACGGCAAACTACATACCTCTTTGAACACCTTCGTCTCGTCCTTTTTGGCGTCCTAAAGGATAGAAGTTGAGCAGTTATGTCAGACACACCCAGAGAAGTTCCGTACCTGAGGATTATATGCGACCATCATGAGATAATGCTCCATATGAAACATCTCTCTGACCTGTAGGGCAGAATAGTAATTGGTAGACAGCACATTTTCGGATAATTAAGAGAAGCATACAAGGTCGTCATGTCTATCGAACACGCTCTCTAAATTCTCCTGCTTCTCTGCCAGCAACGCCGTCCTTCCGGCATCCAACATCTCCTGTGTCACCTCTACACTCTCCTGCTTTGGAGGTTCCCTATAGCTCCACGACCGGCTTCCATTGACGCCATTCTGCGTGGCCTTGCTTGACTTCCCATAGGTACGTAGAACCCTTGTTGTCGCGCTCGGGCTCTCTCCAGCATCCAACGGGGCTCCAGTTGACCCATTCAACGACATGTTAGCCTTACAGAGGCCCAAGGCCCCCCGAGGAGGCGGGTTTCACTGCACGCCGTGTCCGTATGGTTACCTCGGAAGTGTTCAAAACTGGGGAAAACAAAGACGGAATCCTCGATCAGGCGAGATCCTGGGTGGTTTGGAGCAGTTCTTGGACAGCACCGTAGCCAAAAGATGGGATATCCTGTTGGAAAGGAAGCCGCCGAGCAGTTACGGCGGAGGCGGCCAGAGTTTGAGAGATACGTTGATTGCGTACAACATTATTTTTTGGGTCTGTGACACGCATTGTTTGGCTGACAAATATGCGCACTGGGGGAATCGAATTCAGTCGTTCAGCGCGTCCATACTCTCAAGGAACTCCCAGGCACGGTAAATAGAAATTCCGTGTAATATTTAGTGAAAGCAACGACAGCGAGTGGTATCCTACACATGAAGGAAAAGTCTGTAGTGAATGCTAGATGATGGCGTAGCGCATGCAGGTATATAATGACACCCTGATAGCCCAACCACGGGCTCCCAGTCTCGAAATGGGTATAGTAAACACTCGGCGTCGAGCGCCAGTACATCCTTTGAACCAGCAAGGCAGTAGTAGCACAACAAATGCCCCAGCGCATGGGGGGTGGTGGTGGTAATACAACACATTTTATGAATAAATCAAGTCGTGAGGGCGGTGATCAGAGCTTAGTGCTCGTGTAGTCGAAGTCGGGGAATGCATAGCCATATGGATCGGGTCCTGGGACCCCATATGCGGCCGCTGCGTTATCCTCGGGGTAATTGTCGAAGCTGGAGTTGCAATGCTATTAGCAGGTGCATCAGCTGCGAAATGAAGACTGAGACGTACGCGCTCGCATCACCGTCTCCATTAATGCGCGGGAGGTACGGTGCTGTAATTTCTCGGGCTGCTAGTTTGTTCCAGTCGACCTCTCTAAACCATGGATGTGCGAAGACATCCCCAGCCCCATGCTGCAAGTTACCGTACCGGCGAGAGGGGTCGGTCTCCATCAGCTTCAGTATGAGGCTCGTCGCGTTCTCGTTGAACGCAGCGGGCCAGCGAATATGTGTAGGGCCCAGTGAGATTTTCTCGTAGAGCACCATGTGATTGGGCTCTGGAAGATGATACGGCGGCAACCCCGACAGCATCTCGAAGATCAGAACACCGAGTGCATACCAATCAACACTCTTGTTATAGCGTTGCTGATTGATAATCTTCGAAATCGAAACAATTAATGACAAGATGAACTGTTATCACGTTCGCCCACGTACCTCAGGCGCCAAATAGTCGGGTGTCCCACACAACGTCCACGTTGTTGTGGCACATAGTTTAGCGAAGCCAAAGTCAGCAATTTTGATATGTCCATCTTGGTTGAGAAGGATGTTTTCTGGCTTCAGGTCGCGATAGATGATGTCGAGACTATGGAGGTGGTTTAGGGCGAGGGCCACTTCGGCGGCGTAAAATTTTGCCACGGGGTCAGGGAAACGCTATATAGAAGAAGTTTTAAATGGACTGTCGGATAAAACTCGAATGGCACCATACATTTGATCTCCGCAGAAGAGTAAACAGTTCCCCACCGGGAACGAAATCCATCACCATGTACAGGTTTCCCGTGTCCTGGAATGTCCCCCAAAGATTAATTATGAACGGATGTTGTACGGCCTCGAGCATATGCTGCTCGTTGTTGGTATGTTCGACCTGCTTCATCTTAATTATCCGCTCTTTATTTAAAACCTTGATGGCGTAGAAACGCAGGTTGTGCTTGCTTCGCACTGTAGTACGATTGCTGCTTAGCGACACGTTGGATGGAAGGGAAATGCACGAAATAACGCACCCAAATGTACACGTCCAAAGCTACCCGTCCCCAGAGTCCTCTGGATGATGAAATCTGAAAGACGATACGAGCCCTTGATTCGTTGAGGGTGACGACGGATCGCCCTAGTACTTGCTGCCGCTACCTCAACTTCCATAGCTTCGTCGTTCTTGCTCCACTCGCTAGCAGATGTGCTTTGCGTTGAAATGGATCCGCGATAGTCATAGTGCGAAAAGTTGGAGGAAGTTGTCACGGAATGCGCCGACGATGGGGGTGAGGGTGGCAACACGTCGTTCTCATGGGCCAGTTCCTTGTGCTGGCTGAGGTGAGAGCTGAATTTGCCTGCCATTCGTTTGATCATGGATATATCTGCACTGTGGACTCCGTCAGGTAAAGGAAGGCGTGAAAGGGAGAAATGAGAAGATGGTAGTTGAATGAAAGTGTACAAAGGAATGTCGAGCGCTCGCGATACCATTGTCCGTTAATCAGTGCTTAATATGGCAATTAAATCAATACACACAAATAATACCGCGAGGCAGCTCAGATCTCAATCACGGGACCAAAATACAATGCAAGATCTTCCTTGGAACAAAGCCACGACTCAGAACAAAGCACCTAACTCACCTGCAGGCACGCCCGTAACGCTGAACAACGATGAAACTGCATTTCAGACCTTGGAAGGTGACCGGGTAATATATTCTTCTCGCTAACTCGTAACGAAGTGAATTGCTTGCACTAACAGGCGGCGTGGGTTCTATCCAGGTTCTATGTTCTCAGCACTAGTAAAGACAACTACGGGCACTGGAGCACCGTCCTATTTCCGAGTCCGAACAGCCCATCTACCGTGTTCTTTATTATAAAGCAAACAAAATATAGCCATGGATTCTCGAACATCTTCATCTTTCTCGTTGAAACGTTCTTCCTACTACTCTGGAGCGACTACCGTCCCCCGAAAGGCCCGGTCATCGCAAACATTTTGCCTAGAGACTATGGCGCCGTAGAATCCCATCGAGTGCGAGTGTAAGTATAAATCACGAATGCCGTAGCGCGAAGGCAACGCTCATGGCGTTGGATTCCGGCAATGCGGCGGACTCATACCCGCGCGCTAATCTATCCTGTGTCGATATGCATGAAACATGATCGTGCTAATATATAATTCCCAGTAAGGTTAGAAAGCAAGGCACAGTCATGCACTGCTACACAGGCTTTTGATCCGAATCGACGGTAGATGAGCGGAGCCAGAGCGGAACAGAACTTAGGCAATAAGTTGAAGTTCAGAGATTATCACACGGGTTTACATACCCTAGGGAACTACCGCTGAGTCGTCAATGAGCTTCTTGTAGCATAAACAATGATGGTGTAGACAGCATGGCGAAGGTATTGAATGACGAATGACATCGGCCGAGGACAAGCGCAGGGTAATGGGCTCAAAACATGATCGCTCCTGATCACAAATAACCAATTATCGCAACACTGGACTGAAGCATACAGATGTCGGGAGCGGACTATGCAGCGTACTTGCCTGCGGAACATATTATCATTATTAATCAAGCAATTTTTATGACTGTGATCACGTCCATCCAAGCAGCTTCACAACTATCCAATATGGATTTCTCGCTCATCACAAGTGATATTACCATCCTTGTGCGAGTCATGGCATCCAGAAGATCCTTTCAAAAAATTATGACGAGTAAGGTGGTTGTATAAATATGTGCGTGGGCTGGCTGCTGAACGACTTACGTCTAATATTTCTCCCAGATCCTGGTCGCTGGATTCAACTTTACCAATTTTATTCCTGCGGGAAATGCAGAGATCAATTATCAGTCGCCCCATCTGTAACAAGATCCCAGCAGCCGAATCACCGAGCGCATCTTCCAATGTCTCGTCCACGTTACGCTCCTTGGCGTCGTCTTGAGTTTCTAATTGTATCTGAAGAGCCAGTACCGTTTCCAAGGTATCGAGAACATTGGTGGTGCTAACAGTGGGGTGGCAACATAGAAGCAGGAGTAAAACCCAGAGCTGGTGGGATAGTTTTCCATCCGCATTCAGACATAGACCCGATTCCGCGTTTATATAAACCAAGTTCGATTCATGGAACACATCAAGCAGCCTGCGGAGGGACGGATGATCGAGAGCTTGTTTCAAGAGACCGGGTATAAATTCACAGTTGTTCGAGTCAAAATCAAGAGCGCAGATGACTTCTTCCACAGTCCATGTGAGACAATCGTTCTCGTTAACGTCGAGAATAAATCCATATTGCGCCAGGAGTTGCGCATTGGTCAATTTCTCGCCATATGTATTGAATACTTCTTGCTGAGGAGGAATTACGCTGTTGGAAACCATCTCATACAGCGAGTCGTAACCATTGCCTCGGGAAGCTGCTTTCCTATGAGCCACCGAAACACTGGCCGTAGATTCGTGGCAATCGTGTGGACATTCTGTCAAAGAGCCACACTCGGGACACACATGGTAGTCGCTCTATTCTGTCGCTTGAGGGCGTGTTGCTGGACTATAAATGGGTGAGAACATACCTCCAGATGAACATGATTTTCGACAACATGATTAAACCTAGACAAATATCTCAATAACTTGAGATAAAAGTCTGCCGTGAAATTTTACTGACGCATCCGCAATAGGCACCATAGAAAGCCCATGGTAAGCATCCACCAGAAATGCTCTGGAGGATACCAAAGAGTACGCCCGATAAAATTCTTCCACTGCCAGTGTCGACGAGCCTGACCCAAAATTCTGCCAGAGAAGCGGCTGGGCTACGTCATAAAAATATTGATCCAACTGATCCTATTTTCACTGAGGAGTGAGGAAAGGGAGTATCGCAGGGAATAAAACTACTTACGAGACTGATTGAATCATTATCACCATCGCGTCGTAGGAGCTTCTCCAGCTCCGTACCTCTCATCCACGCCAGTGCTTCCTGGGAATCTTTCTTCCGAAGATCATTCTTATCACTTCCTTGACACTCCCAGAATATCGGAAGATCAACTATGGTATCTGGGAGAGATTGTAGATACCCGTGCCATCGAGACGAATTTCTTTTTAATCTTGCAAGTCCAAAGTGATATATGTTTTTAGATCCGAGAGTTTGAGACTTTACTTACAGTTCAAAATATAGCGCAAGGGATAACGTAAGTTGTGCGCCGGTACCATATGGAACTGCCGTTATGGCGGCATCCAAATGAGAAGACTTAACGGAGAGGACGGCATTTTTCGGTATCTTCACCACTTTAAAAAATGTTCAGTTGGATAAAATCTTCTACAAAAATTCGTGGGCAAGACTTACGAGTTGTTCCTGGAGGGATATAAGAATCTCCGATATTGCGAACCGTTATACCAGAAAGTGCATCATAAACAATGTGAATGCGAGAATCGATCAAGATGTCGTTTATATCGCACCAGCTAAGCAAACTTGATATCTTGTCAAGCATTAAATACGTCTATCACACCGGTGAGTATTACATTCACGAGAAAGGATAATTTCCGAAGTTGGTGTTGGTGAGCAAGCTACGAAAGCGTCACGGTAATACTAATAGCTGTCACAATTCGTGCGTGGCTTATTTGTTAGCATTGCGTTTTTCAAGCAAAGCCAAATACCGGCAAGCGGCACGATTCCAATTTCCGTGGTAAATTTCCCTCCACATTGCATACAGGTCACCTCGCTCCTATTTTATGCTACCTCTTGCTGATATCATACATCGAGGGGTGGTCTACTCTCTCTTTGGACTGGCTATCTGGGGCGTGGGGACGGGTGTTCAGGTCCACCGAGATACGTTACGTAGAGGAAGAGGTGAGTGAATTAGCTCCTTATTCAGTGGCGATACCAACGCAGCCTGCTCATGATGGAGTCGTAGAGGTCCGTCTGTTCTCCTGATATTCAAATCAAACTATTCTGAAACGTTATCTCAGATAATGGCCCAGAGGGAAGCTGAAGCCAGTAGTAGCATTCAGAAGCAGGTGTGTGGTGAAAGCGATGCTTTTGCTGCGTTGATCTCATCTGAGCTCTGCAGGATGAAGTAAACGAGATAACTCTCGCCGAGAGAGCCCACTCAGCCGTGCACGGAAATAGTGTGTAGAGAATGATGCATTCGAGAATTGTGTAGAGATCCTGGTACGTGGCTATGTTTGTATTTACCGAGTCCGTCGATAATCATAATGAAGCTGTATACACAAGATGCAAGAACTTTGTTTTTACCTTAAGGGTTACCCAACAACTGATAAACGCTACCGCTTCGAAAATCACGGAAACAAGCATATGGTAATCGGCACTACAGCACTGCTATCCTTCAATTGAAATGATATGGAGTTCACGGAAACAAGACAGGGTGTTGACCCGAGACGTTAGACGGTACAACGGTGAACGGTGATATAGGTGATAATAATGTTTCAGGATCTGTATCTCAACTCCAATACTTAGAAGATGAACTGATTATCACCTGCACGGAAAGATCGTTCATCCAGATGATATACACCAATGCATGAGCAAATCAACTTCCCCTTTGTAGCCGATGACAACGCCTGCCCGAACTGTTGAGGTATACATTGCAATCGTGGGGTGCAGCACATGGCTACATATCGAATGTCCGTACGTTTCGCTCTTTCGAGTGTCTCCCTGGATTGCGCAAACAATTGCATAATTATTCTTTTGATATAGTTCATATTTTCGTTCTTTTCATCCACGGTTATTCTTGGTGAATGTGAAGCCCGCGTCACTAATCGACATTACTTCCAATAAATCGACATCGAGTACTTATATATGTACCCTTACTTTCTTGTAAATACAGATGTACAAAGCGAATATTCTAAATTACAGATTATTAAATAACTCAATCCGACCTAAAGTTTGTCTCAGATAAATAAAATGGTGCTACAGTTGGTAAATTCTTCTGCCATGTTTTGAGAGTCCTTCCGGCCCCTTAGACGTATCTACGCATTTCTCCTGACTACCAATGCCCAAGCTCAACTTGATCCTGATCGAATCCAATTTCAAGCCAAGGGCCGACACCCTCGACTGGAGCAGGGTCATTACCGAGTCCAACGAAGCCGCAGCGGTGATAAACCTTAATGGCCCCAGGGTTGTTGTGGGCAACGAACAAGGTAACACTTTCTTTCGTAGCTAACAAACTAAAGGGAGTGATAAAGTTAGAAAAATCTTGATCTGCATATAATTGTCGATGAGGCACATACTGTCTGCAAACGCGCCGAACAAGACGCTCAGCACAGCCAAGTTGTCTCCAGCCAGGATTAGTATAAACTTTAGTGATGGTTGCATTGGAATTGCTGTTCCGAGTGAAAGCCACAATGCACGCTATGTCATTGTGTTCCCTGTCTTCTCCGTGGATGATGCGGTGAATCCAAACTTGCTGTTTTTGCACTAATATAGTGGCCTCATGAATGGCTTGCTCCGGCGTAAGAACAAAAGGATCCTGCAAGATAATATGGCGTTTTAGGAGTATGTTCCGTAAATTATGAGGCGTTAAAATACTTACGGAGCTCTCTGCAAATCCGTGGCAAAGACTTGCGACATCTAGTATGTCCTCCCCTACTGCCTGTCTCATCTCATAGATGAAATGTGGATGGGTGGGCATCTGACGATCAATAAAACTGTTTTGGGTACAGTAGGTGAGTGTTGCGGCATAGTATGGCTCGTCGGAGTAGCTTGATACGCCTGTAAGGCCTGTCCAGATGTCCACGAAGAGCCTTGTGATGGGCTCAGGAGAAAAAACAGAATAGACACGGGGTATGGGCACTGATTTCAGCAGTGCATCAGCAAGCTGCTTAAGGTGTGGCAGAATGTAGTCGTAGGTGAGGTTGGCGGGTGGCAGTGTGGTGAAAATAAATATAGGATAGGTTCCTATGTATCCATCTGTACACCCCAACACAAACTCCACCGTTTTACGGCGAGACTGGAACGAAGAGGACGTAATCCAGACCTGGAAACTTGAGGACAAACTACTCTTTGCTTCGCAGTCTAGTGCTTTATTGATTGAAGGTAGAATGCAGTTTGCGTCTCGTGCCATGGACTCGAGGGCTTCCATTACCTCGACCGGTATGTCCCGTGGGCTATGGTAGATATCGATAGTTGAGGTTATGGATGGCATAGAAAAATAAGAAGATGTGACCCGTGAATGAAGTGGAAGCGAAAGACACGGTTATAGAGCTGGGGATGAGGACTCTTCAGAGAGATCGGTCGGCTCATACTTATACAATTTGGAGACAGTGCTGTAATAATTCCATGAAGGCGACGAATGTGTGACTCACTTCAGTATTAGGTATAGGGTCCCAAGGTCAAAATCCTCACTACACCAACTCCAAACAGCTGAGATCGCGATTTGATAAAATTATCAAATGGTAGTATGATGGCTCTTCTGCGAGATTCAGATCCGTTTCATGGCCGTTGTTTGTTTAGATCTCATACCGTCGCCGTCACCTGTTTACTCCATCGGAGGATCAGCTCAAGGCTCTTCACTTTGAGAGAGTGAATACAGCTCTCAACAGCTTCACCGAGCCACCATAGATAACCCCGGATTATGGACGGAATCGAAACTCAGTGAAAAGTTTCTGACTGCGCCCGCGGAAAAAGAAATCGAGTCATGAAGTGTTCAGTAGCTAGAAGGAAGGTTTCGCGGAAGGGAGTCTACCTCGGCACCATCGGAACGTTGCTTCAAGGCCAATAGTGTGTGATTGCGGTGCAGTAGGCCATTGGTCTATTAGGTTCGAGTCATGGTTTCCGCCGTATCCAGATTCTTGAACCGCATAGGAATTTCACAGGCAAGTTGCTGCACGCAAGTGGAATTTTGCAGTAAACAATAATAGAACCTAGCGCTGCCCTGATTTCTGCGACTCGGACGCGTTCAGTTGGAAAGAAGCCGAGCCTGGAAGTTGAACTTGAAGGAAGTAAATGATTAAATGCCAAAGAACCAATCACAACACAACTTCCGCCACGTGTTTCGGATCTAAGCTCTGAAGTCCGCATTTGTATGTGCTGTGCATAGATACTTCTGTGGCCAATCCGATCCGTGCCATTGTCCCGCAAGAAGTACCTCCTCAAATCGATCTTGCAATATGCATGACAACTGTACCTGTATGCTAAAATACGAAACCCTAGGAGTGTTCTTCCTTATCAAGAGTTGTAGCTTGCAGCTGATTGACCAACATTATGCAGGAGCGATCAGGCCTCACAATGTCTGATTGATCTACATGTCACTTACATTATACCATTTCTAAATTCCTCACCCGCGAACTTCGAAGACCTGCGATCACTCAATATATTCCGACGGGGTTGTAAATACTTGTGAGTCATTGACTCATCCGGCATTTTGACACTTGCCGACTTGAAGATAAAATGAACTTCGAACCACGAAGAGAAAATGACTACACTATGTTGACCATAGGGCCAAAATTTGCTTTCATACGCATACGCAACCTTGAAGAGATTCAAATGAAACTATGCGCGCATTTTTTATATGCGTGTAAAATGCAGAATAGGTATTGAACTACCAATCCCATTTCCCCGAGTCAAGATTTAAGGAGCTTTCTCGACACGTTTTTAGAAAGCGTTTGATAAGCATATCTGTCGGAGATATGTTGCCCTACAGCATATTACTGCCAATCCCCGAGTCATTGCACATTCCCACTTGGTATTAAAGCACTCAGTTCATTCAGAGTGAACATGATTATATTTGCCCGGCAATCATTAAACTTGACATCTTCTTGCGGCCCTTGCCGCGTTCATTTTAAAAATATTCTCCATCATCCAGTTGTCAGAGGTTTCACAAATTTCGAAGATATATTTATAGTTGATATCCTGCTTATAAAATGCTTATTCCAAAATAATGTTCTTGATATAAGGAGCATCCTATGTTTCAGACATGAATAAAGTCCCTAAGGTTTTTGGCAGTGTACTTCACAATCATCATGCTTCAACTACGTGTAGCATCAATTAACACACCTTATTTTATGCATCCGTGAGGATACTTTCCATCGAATCTCAGAAATTCCTTCCTTATTTGTAAATGCAAGATATAATTCTGATTTTTCGCAACGCCCATATTGGTGGATTCTGTTACTTGTAATTTATCTTATGACTTATACAGATAAGCATATGTCTGTCAACTGCATTCTTGTCCATATATTCTAGGTAAAAAGAAACTACGACATTTGATACGTAGCAGCGAGGAAATTTTGAAAGGTACTTATGCTACCTAATCTTGAGGTGTTCAGATCAGTAAATTTCTGCCGTCTGGGATGACGAGTCGTCCTAATAGAGACTTCGATCGTCCTCGAGCCTAACTACATATATATGAACGAATGCAAATGTAAACTTGCCATAAAAATATTCATGAATTTTCTAATGGGTCCAGCTACACTCCGAATATCTCAGACTCACTGTAATATACTGCTGCGAACAACAGGAATCACTTGTAGCGCAGCTAAAGCACTTGAAACATTTCATTCAAAGCCAGTTCCGTTGCAAGATCCAGAGTCCAAATAATTGGGCTTGGATCATCGACGGATCTGCCAGCTGCTGCGCAACATCCGCATTCTCTGATTCTATACTTAGTTTCCGCACCTCCTGATTCTGAACCCCCTTGAAAGTTTCTCTCGCATATGCTGTTCTGATATTATATAAATTGGTGATTCGAGGAAATAATTGCAGAGCATAGTTTTGAAACAAGTTGCAAAACCTTTTATTTCCGGTACCAATACACAGCCGAGGAAATTCTGGGCATTTTGTTTCTTGCGGCCTGCAGATGTCAAGATTGCGGGTAAATGATTGAAATTAGTGCTGAGATGGCGTAAGTTGTAAAGATTGCTCCGAAAGGGAAGGTTTCTATTTTTATGTCTTAAATCCATGGTTCCGATCATCTGTGTAAGATCTATGTAACTCGAGAAATGAGACTGCAAGGTATCACTGTTTCTTAATATTTCTGCGACGTGTCTTTACTTGGAAAAGCCGGCATAGTACTCAATTATAAGAATTTTAAGTTGGATGTGAGAATGATTCTAACTTCCAAGGAGTATGCCCCTTTTTGCTTCCTGTAAGTTCGAGATAAATATCACACGCCACCAAAAAAAGAGAGTGCAGTAGTATATATTGCATGAGTTCTTCAGTAATAACGACATTGTTGAAAAGTCGAGGAGAATGTGGAATTTAAAAGCATCTCTTATCAAGTCCGTGATCGGGAAATTGGTATAGAGAAGTGACCAACAACGGACCTTTGAGGACTGTTAGATTTGGAAGCTATGTCGAGCTGAGCTTCCACTTGCTAATAATAACGTAAACAGTGATAATCCAGCCCGGAGATACTGGCAAGCATCTTTATAAACATCAAGGCATAATGGAGTAGAAATCTGCAGCATTTGTATATCAAGTGACTCGGAAAATAAATTGCACATACTTTCATTTATATCAGATTTAAAGCATTATCGCCAATACAATAATATTTTGGAGAAAGGGTATCATCTGGGCTTGTTCAGATTAACTAAGCACTGTTACGTACTCCTTGCTGAAATTTTCTACATGTTGATGTATTCCAGCAATTTCAACGAATTTGAGGTCTACTCCCGGCATCCGTGAATGTTGACGAAGATTAAATATAATTATTTCGGAATACTATGCAAACCTCCGCTACCAATAGAATGGTCTGAGAACTACCGAGCCTAGATCCACGGTCCCCTCAATGCCAAAGCTTTTACAGTCTTGGATGCCACGGACAGGGTGCCCATGTACATGCAATCAAGCTGCTCCCCAACGAACAGTGACGATTAAAAATATTCGCACAGCAGCTCCATTCGAGTCGGAGCACTCACAGCAAGTCCAAGTAAGCATCCATGCTAGTGGATAGGAAGGAGCGGGTGTCATAGTAATAAGCTGCGCTTTCAGGTGTTCTTGATACATGTCTTTGAGAAGTGAAGTGATCAGTTGCTGTGTGATCGAACGACCAAGTAAGGAGGCTATTCTTTGGGTTATCAAAGACGAGAGAACATCGGAAGCTAGGATTTGACGGGTCTTCTGAACATTCTGGTAGTAGGAGCGGTAGAAGACAGGAATGACGATTCGAGAATAGAGACTCCATCGCATGCGATGTCACCGGATGCGAAAGCCAGGACCAGAGGCCGTACGACGTAGCTTTTTGGGCGTCCTTTTGGGGCACAGAGGAACATATTTTAGGGCACCATAGAGCTGGAGACGCAGAGTTCGGGACGCAAGAAATGAGTGAATTGTGCTGTCGAACTATCATCGAAAAACGCCAAATGGGTCTACGTAGACAACGAAGCAGGAGGTTTTCCAGGATCTCCGTGAGATGGCCGCATCGCTGCATTTTGCGAGACGCCCAAAGGCCTTGAGGATGATGCCAGTGAGAGTAAGAGTTAAAGAAAGGAAGGAAGCTGGCGTCTAAAATGACGCCGGTAACGTACTAGGCGCCTGCTGTATGAGTAAATCAAAGATAATCAAATTTACAATCAAATACAAATACTTCTTTTCTCGGATCCGCCTATCAACAACGTCATGGCATCATAATCCCTAGAAATTGCTGAAGTCTCCTTCGCTGCAGCCGACCAGTTGAGATCCTTTCAACGTCACCGGTTCTAGATTTTTGTAGCGCCCGCTGTCAATCCACATGCGCGCCCACAGTAATAAGGGGTCTGGGACCTCGGGACCAGCAAACTGTGGCGCGTTCTCGGTTGAGATTTGTTTAAATTTTAAATTTTCTGCCTTACGCGACGTATCTCAGTGAAGTATATCTTGAGTTCATCTCAGGTGGCCTAGAGGCGGAAAATTTAATGGCAGTACGTGATCCTTTCACAAAAAATTACTGCCGTTTGAAACTCACCAAAAACTCACGTTGAAGATCTGGTTTTTTGTCACAGCTTGACATATCTCCAGCCGAGTTATAATTATTTCTTTGAGCCATCGGATATTTTCGAGATTGAAGTTGAAGCTCGCCCGATGGCCAAATATCTTACAGAGCACAAGCAATTTGGGAAGCTGTTATCACCACTAATTCGGATGATCGGATCCCCACCAGACTCTTGACAACAACATGGGTTCATCTTTGTGTCTCGCACTCCTATGCATAATTATTTCAAGACGATGCTGTGCCAGGGAAATTTACCAGCTGTTGTAACCTTGCCAATTGCAAGCTGACACACAAAGGACGCACGGGGGCGCCTTTTTTTCTTCTGGGTCTCCGCTTTCCGAATCCCGACCTCCGTATTGAATTTTGAAGCTCGGCAAAATCTGGATTTCCGGGATACGTCGTCCACTGCCTTCAGGTTGCTAAATAAATCCTGAAGAGCTGTTGGGCGTGGAAGTTAGTGCTACTATAGAGCAAGGGGCAAGTACCCCTGTAATTTACTTGTCGTTCGAAAGCAGAAATTAGGGTGCAAAGCACACTAACGATTCAATGTGTGCCTTATTCCGGTAAGAAGGGGTAGAACAGCGAGGAGACTCGCCTGATGGTGAAGTTCACCTCGAGCTCGGTTCGGAAGTTATTTCTAGTAGTACCGAGTCGACAGCCTTGGGGCCTCTCCGTTGTCATTGTAGCAGGGTGCTCCTCCGCAGTGACTTGTCCTGCCTTCTTCCGCTATACTCAGCATCAGAAAACCAGTTTTAAACCTATATGAATTTACCGTAACAAGCGTCGCAAAAATTATACTCCCTTCGGGCATCCAACTTCCACACCTAGGTCTCATTTGCAAGAAATCTGCGGCTTACTGCATTTATGATGGTTACCAAATACTGCGAGCTCTGTGCGATTAGGAAAGTTCGCGAAGCAAGCACAAGAAACGTTTTAACCGAAGGATTGAGTGGGTCCTTGCATGGTGACGCTGAGTTTCAGCTTCAATACGCGAGTTGTCAATGGAAATAGGATCCAGATAGCATTGTGCTTTAGAGTCTATAAAGGCCGTGAGAGTAAATATACCGACAGATTTTATGAAAGGGAAATAGAGCGGGGTCCTAAACGTTCATCGCCTCTTGAGAGACCGCTTACTACCAATACGACGCCAGAATAATATCCATATTGCTGAAAGCAACCCCCACGGGGGGAAAAGCCAGCTCAATCTCCAAGACCACCCGGCTTCTTTCTTCAGCCGGCGCACGAGGGCTTCCACTTGGTTCTCTAAGTCCTGCCGCGAGCCAGAGTTATCGATAACTTGGTCAGCGTAGGGGACCTTTTCTGAGATTGGGAGCTGGGAGTTTAGCCGTGATGAGGCATCCTCTCTGGTAGAGTTATCTCTTAGCATTAGACGCTGAAGCTGTAGTTCGTTCGAGCTATTATTCCGTATTAGAAAAAGTTCCACTTGATATGCCAGGCATAAACAACACACCAGTACACCACGACCACTTTTCCCACCCACTTCCACAGCCCACCCTCAATCAGCAGCGGTACATCCATGATGCAGTACTTCTCCCCCCTTATCCAATGCCCCAGAATCTCCTTCACCATTGCCCTCCTCACCGCTGGATGTACAATCGCGTTCAGCTTCCTCCGCTTCCCTTCGTCGTTGAATATGATGCTTCCTAGCTTCTTGCGGTCCAGAGACCCGTCCGGGAGCAGCACCTCGCTCCCGAAAACCCGCTCGATGCGCGCGAGGGCAGGCGTGCCCGGCTCGACGACCTTGCGCGCTAAGACATCCGCATCAACGATGGGGACTTGGTGCGTTTTGAGGAGGTTGGAGACTGTAGATTTGCCGGTTGCAATTCCGCCTGTGAGGCCAACAACTGCGAAAGCTAAGTCAGTAGATATATGGGCATTTTGAGGTACGAGAGACCCACCAATCATGACAGATGGGAGCAGGCGCGTCCGGAGGCCGGCGCCGCTGCCAACGCGATGCGTGCGACTTTGATCCTGACGGCATACAGTTATCCATCGTTAGATGTGACAACAAATCATGATCCAAATTCGTTCTTCGCAATCACGCAACTTCAGATTTGCTGCATTTGAAAGCTATCTATCGTGGATATTCAAGAGACATTTTATATCTTACATATGTTAGCCACTCGTATGTCAATTCATCGCTCGTTATGATATCTATTTTCTGTTGTTATCACTCACTGTTACAACATCAACTGAGCTACTTTCCATTGGCTTCTTCACTCATTTTTGCATGTCACACAACATAAGTCCTTGAGATACTAGGGTGAAGATTCACTATGTTATTCGTGACTAATTTCCGGGAAAATTCATGATAATTTGGCTGCAATTCGAAATTATGAAGGGAAAATAATACAAAATAGTGTATCGCACTCGAAATTATCATAAAATTAGGAGTTCCATATGATGCACAGTGAACGTAAAGAAGAGATTTAGTCACGCGCTCGAAACTGAAAGCTAAATTTAAGCGCGCCTCCTCCTTTGTTCATAACTTTCATGACGCGCATTCCCTACTGATGTATGTCCCTGTCAGGAAGTGGATAGTATGAGATGCGTCTTTCTGCTATTTTTGAACATACTGGTAACTGAATTGTGTCAACTGGAGAAGTTGGGCTTTCAACTTAACACCCACCTCTTTTCCCGATTTCCAGGTGATCCCTTGCAGCTATTTTCTGAATCTATAGTCTGCTTCGACTTCTTAGTATTCCATGAATCAGGATATACTCGCTCGAATTTAATAGAACGCGCATCGTCGTCGTCACCCTTCACATGACCCTTCGCGGCCGACACTAGCTCCACCTTCTCCGCCGACTCGAGCAGCTGATCTACTTCGATGTCAAGACTCACGAACGCAGCCTGCCTTCCGACATACCTCACCCCTCTTAAATAGCTTGTACCCCCATCATGGCGGTGCACAACAAAAATGCGCCCTAAGCCTACCCACGCGCTGTTACTTTTTGCCTTCCTCTCTTTGCCGTTTTCACTCATCGTCGCCCAGAACACCGGGCTCAACTTCCACATCTCCAGCGGCGGCAACGAGAACTACTTCCTCCGCTCTCCCTCCACCGCTGCGCAGCTCCTCCTCACCAGCGCGAACAACACGCGTAGCGCAGCGCGCCGGTTGGTGGTGGCCCTCCCAGCAGGGAACAATGGCGCCCTGGCGTACTTCCTCCCTCTTGGGAGTGATTCGGCTAACACTTCTTCCTCGACGTTGGATGTGCAACTAGTGAACGGGACGCTTACAAGCACAGCGGAGGCGTATGGCAACTACGGGATTCAAGCGGATTTGGGGTTCGGAGGGAATGCCACGCTAGGTGTAACAATTGTTGGTGCCGTGCGGGCTATGCGAGGTGTGCTTTTTTTTTTTTCGTTTTCCGTGTAATACGTAGTTTATATATGATTGAATGCGAATGGGTAGATTATGTCGAGGGCTCCGGAACGATGCACGAGATCTTCAACTATACCCTCGCAGAGTACAATGCGACGTCTGTAAGGCTGCATAGGCGGTACATCAACGCTACGACCGCCACCGCCACCTCCTCTGGTCCTCCGGCAGCGCAATACAAATCCGTCGACCTCTACCTCTCTATCCCCCCCGCTAGCACCGCCCAGCTCTCCGTTACCCCAGGGACGAATGACACATTCACCCCGCCCACAATCAACATCCTCGTCCCCCCAGGCGGTAATGCATCCTCTACAGTACAAGTCCGTGTCGTGACGAACGAGACGAGCCTCGTGGGGCTGGACACGCAGGATCTGTTTCTTCCTGTAGGGGAGGGGAGCACCCCTGGGGTGAAGGAGGCGCTGGGGAGGCTAGTGGGTGGAAATAGTAGTGGGGCTGCGGATCAGGTTTGTGCTGTTTTTCTCTTCTTTTGTAGAGGGGGGTTGTGCTAACATGTTTTCAGGTGTCGTTCTTGACGTACCGGGATAAATTCACTGCTGGGGGGTGGAGGTTTCTTACCGTGCGTCTCTTCTCTACCTCTGTGCTGTCCAGAAAACCTGATTACCTGTGTTATGATTGCAGTACTTCGGACGCGATTCGATGATTGCCTTGCGTCTGCTCATGCCGCTCATGACGCCAGACGCTATCGAAGCCGCGCTGGGAGCCGTTATTGAGCGGGCCAATAGTGCTGGGGCGCTGTGTCATGAGGAGACGATCGGTGTGTGTTTTTATCTGCGAGCGAAGTCACTTCTGATGTAGTCGCTGCATGTGTAGGCGATTATGCATCCTTCGTACGTTACCTTTCGCCTTTCTCAAGGCACAGTATTGAATGTGCGGTTATCATAATAGGTTAACATGGGGAATAACCGCAGCGACTTAGGCAATACACCTTTCTACGACTACAAGGTACCCCTTCCTCAGCTTCTTTCCCCCAACCCTCATTGACTCTAAATCTCCTGTAGATGATAGACACTGGTACCCTCTCCCTGTATCTCTTCTGAACTCCCAATTCTCATTACGAGGAATATATATCAGATCTTCTTCTGTTACCCGCACTAAGCCACTACTTCCTCGAGCTCCCGCAGGGGCACAACCGCTCTTCGCAGTTCCTCGCTAAGAAGGCTACGCTGCAGAATGGGACGTACGGCAATATCCTCAATAGGTGAGTGCTTCCCCTCTTCCAATTCCCCCTTCCCCTCTTCCTCCTTTGTTCCCTTTCGCGTTTACTTATGTGCCTTACTGACCTAAAACATAGAATATCAACATATAACCTCCTTCGCGCGCTCCCCTTCTCCCTCTCCCCCACCTCCGCGCACCTGCTCTCCTTCCGCCCTGGGCAGCCTGTGGGCAACTGGCGCGACAGCAACCAGGGCACGGGTTACGGCCGCACGCCGTTCGATGTGAATGTGGCACTGGTGCCGGCGTCGTTGAGGGCGGCGGGGGCGTTGGTGCGAGCGGGGATTTTGCCTGCTCCGGAAGGGGTGTTGAGTTTTATGGGGGATGGGGATGGGGGTTTGGGCCGCGTGGCAATGGTGTGGGAGGAGAAAGCGGCGGGGCTGTTCGAGGTTACGGTGGATGGGAAGACTGCACAAAGGAGAGTGGAGGATTTCGTGAAGGAGGTGGGGCTGAGTGAGGCGCTGGTGAATGATACTTCGACGGGCGCGGGGGTGGGGAAGAATGTATCGTTTTATGCTCTAGCATTGAGGGACGATGGGTCGCCTGTGGAGGTGAGTCTTTCGTGAGCGTAATTTTTCTTTTTGTGGGAATGCTGAAGATGGGTGTAGGTTCTGAACTCTGATTTGGGCTTCAACCTCATGTATGGCACGAATGTGTCGGCGACGTTTTTAGAGCGCGTCGTGGATGCTCTTACTCCGTATCCGAGAGGTGAACATGGCTTTGTGTATCATGTCTTATATCGACAAAACGTGTTTTATAGGGCTTCTGACGAACGTCGGGATGGTCGTTGCTAATCCCGCGTATGATTCGAATAGGACGAATGTGCAGGTGCTTGACCGCACTGCGTATCATGGGACAGTAATATGGTATGTACATTGCTCATCTACGTTACTCCTGCTTACGCGTCGTACAGGTCATTCCAGCAAGGCCTAATGGCCGGCGGGCTCGCGCGCCAGCTGAGCTTCTGCTCCCCAAACACCACCACTAGCGTCGACACCAACACGCCCCCGACCCCTACGCCCTCATGGTGCGCCAACAGCGGTCTAGTCCAGCACCTGCGGGACGCTGAGACCCGTTTATGGGACGCAATCGCAGGTGCCCCGGATAGTAAGTAGTCAGCTGGCTAAAGAAAGTGGCGTAGGCTCTAACATGACCCGCTGCACGTAGACCTGTACTCGGAGGTGTGGTCGTACTCGTTCGACAATAGCACGAAGAGGTTCGCGGTCGCTGACCTGGCGAGTCTGTCGCCTGAAGGCACCGAGTCAGACGCGATACAGCTATGGTCGTATGGGTTTTTGGGGCTGCTGGACCCACGGGTCACGGGGTAGGGTCGTGCGGTGCTGGAGGCGGTGCAGGGTGACTAGATACGTGGAGAACTTAGTGGGGAAAGAGGCGTTAGTGCCCTCAACGTGTACAGTAGGTATTCGTAGAATGATAGGAAGTTGCGTGGAATTACCTCGCAGTGACGCCTTGTGGCCGTGTATACCCTTATCCGAGAGTGTTGCTCGTCTTACCGGGAGTGACTCAAACTGTGGGGAAGCATCACCACAGCAGGCCAAACACGGCGCAACAACGACGCGTTATCAGGCTCTTGTCTTGGCTGTCCTTTCTCTTCAACACCACTATGGCGACTCTCTTCAAGTGGTCCATCCTCGCCGTCTCGCTCGCTTCCTCAGCACTCACTACCCCGCTCTCTACCCCCCACGATGCCCCCGCCCGCCCCGTCCTCGTCACGCAGGCCCCCCTCGTCGCGGAGCACCACCCTCACGGCTCCGTGAACAACTCCTACATCGTCATGCTCAAGCACGACGTCCCCCAGGCTCTGCGGGACAACCACTTCAACTTCCTCCAGCAGGCCCACGACGAGGACCCGCTCTTCGATGACCTCGCCGGCGTCCAGCAGGTCTACGAGGGCCACATATACGGCTATGCGGGGCGCTTCACTCCCCGCGTCGTTGAGCGCATCCGCACCATGCCCGAGGTGGCATATGTCGAGAAGGACCAGATTGTCCGCATCCAGGACGTCCAGAAATCTGCACCATGGGTGAGTTCTGTTGTTCGTGTGACCGCCCTCAGGGCTGCGCTGACGCAACCCGGTTCCTCCCTCTTGACAACCAGGGCCTCGCACGCATAAGCCACCGCCCCAGGCTCACCTTCAGCACCTTCACCAAGTACGTCTACGATGCCCAGGGCGGCGACGGTGTCGACGTATACGTCGTCGACACGGGCATCAACGTCGACCACGTCGAGTTCGAGGGCCGCGCGTCCTGGGGCAAGACTATCCCGCAGAACGACGTCGATGAGGACGGCAATGGCCACGGCTCGCACTGCGCCGGCACCATCGCATCGCGCAAGTTCGGCGTCGCGAAGAAGGCGAACGTCATCGCCGTCAAGGTCCTCGGGTCCAACGGCAGTGGCACCATGTCCGACGTCGTGGGTGGTGTGGTCTGGGCTGCTACGCAGGCGCGGAACAAGGCCAAGGCTGCCGAGGAAGAGTTCGCCAAGACCGGGAAGACCAAACATAAGGGCTCCGTCGCGAACATGAGTCTCGGGGGCGGCACGTCCAGGGCGCTTGACGACGCCGTCAACAGAGCTGTCGATAGCGGGCTGCACTTCGCCGTTGCTGCTGGTACGTGTCATGTTGCTCTATTCCCATGCACCAAGTACACATCTTAACATGTGAATGACAGGCAACGACAACAAAGATGCATGCAACTACTCTCCTGCCGCGGCCGAGAAGGCCGTCACTGTCGGCGCCTCCACGCTCGGCGACGAGCGCGCGTACTTCTCCAACCACGGCCCTTGTGTGGACACTTTCGCCCCGGGGCTGAACATCCTCTCCACCTACACTGGCTCCAAGACCGCCACCGCCACGCTCTCCGGCACCTCCATGGCCTCACCACACACTGCCGGCTTGCTCGCGTACCTCCTCTCCATCTACCCCTCGAAGGAATTTGACCCTACGTTCGACGCGCTCTCGAACCCGATCATGATCCAAAGCCAGCGCATCCTCTCTTCCTCTAGCTCCGTGTACGCATTCGTCCAGGCGGTCCTACCCGGATGGGCCTCCAGCTTCTTGCCCTCGTCGAAGCTCGTGGACGCAGTGATGGCCCCGATACCGAAGAAGCCTGACACGCTCACGCCCATACAGCTCAAGAAGGCGCTGCTGGCTCTCTCCAGCAAGGGCCTGCTTACCGACCTCCCCGCTCTGACGGTCAACCTGCTTATCTTCAACAACGCTACGCATGCATGAGCCTGTCGTCGGTATTTATAGGTTAGGCTGGGGAGGTTGCCGCCTGGGTTCTGTGTACTGGCATCTGAGGATACACGGATACGGGATGGGATTGGGGCGGAGGCTCCCCCTTTGTTGAGGATGGATTAGCTGTTTGTTGGGTGCTATCTAAACCCCTCCTTATTGCTGCTCTCTTTACAATGTGTATATCTAGTCCAATCATGATTTTTTAATTATGCAGAATTGGTTCAGTTTTGAGTCGTTCTCTGAGGTGATGTATGGGAAACTTTGTTCCACCAACCATCGTTTTGGGCGCGTTGAGGTTTTATCCATGCGATGATTATAGTATGTATGTATGTATGTATGAGGTACTTTAGCTATCTCTTGCAGCGTCTTCACGAACGATAAGCCTGGTGAGCGATATGTTGTATTGCCATGTTAGGATGTTTGGCAGAGCTTTCTGCTCCGATGGGGTTACAAGTAATTATTAGATGAACCTTTCGCGGTCAACTTTAACACGTTATATATTGATAATTAACCAACGCGTTCTTTATTCTGCCCGATGTCCGGAGGTGCGGCCCGCCTTTCTACTTTTAGAGCACATGGTGAGAATCGGCTTCATCGGCTGCGGAGCTCCGGGGAGTGGATGTAAAAGTTGAGCACTCCGCAAGTAGCAGCACTCGACCGTCAGGTCGTTCATTCATTTACTTATACCCAGGTTCTCACCATGAGTCGCCCCATCCAACGCAATTACCTTCAACCACGACTAGGAGCTCCTGAGTCTTCCTCGACCTCCACAGCGAGCTCACTCATGGGCATCGACGCCGTCACGACTCCTGGGCGCGAAGAGCGGACGGCACTTCTAGATAATGAAGCAGGATCCGGTGGAGAGACGTATGGAGTCACCTCACGCATTGAAGTTGGTAAGCGCCGTCTTTAGTGGTGGCATACACGAGAGAAAGCGAAAGCTCGAACTTGGCCATCATCGCTACTCGTTGTGGACTGCCTCGCTCATTCGTTCTATCCCCGTAGGTCTCAAGCAGCATAAAAAACCAAAGCTATCCAAAAAAGTAAAATATTATATACCATCATTTGCATGGATACCCCAGTATTCCGCCTCACTGTGAGTACCAAGTCGTCCTGGGAAAGTAGGTCTGACACACTGGTTTGTAGCTTCGGGGGGGATTTCCTAGCAGGCGCGACAGTAGCCTCCATGCTCATCCCACAATCTGTCAGCTATGCATCATCCCTGGCCAAATTAAGTCCAGTCACCGGACTTGTGAGTTTCCGCTACATACGTCTGTCTGCTCCACAACTTAACGTTAATGTAAACCTATGTTCGCAGTACGCAGCTTCGATCCCCGGGATCGTGTATGCATTCCTTGGAACTTCACGCCAATTGAACGTGGCACCAGAAGCTGCCCTCAGTTTGCTCCTGGGTCAAGCCGTGTCTGAGATCCGCCATGACTATCCAGATCCACACTCAGATGAAGCAGAGGCTATTGGACTTGCCATTGCGACTGTCATCACCCTACAGGTATTTCATTAATTCATGACTACATGGTGATCTAAGTGACTTACACGAGCTATGATGTAGGTCGGCCTAATATCTTTCCTTCTTGGATTCTTCCGATTAGGATTTATCGATGTAGTGCTCAGTCGAGCGCTTTTGCGCGGATTCATCTCTGCAGTCGCTGTTGTTATCATGATGTCCGTCCTTTTATGATAATCTATGTTTCTGGTATCTTCTGACTACATTTCCTCCAGCGAACAGCTTATCCCAATGTTCGGCCTAACCGCACTCCTACACACGCTCGATCCAGAAACAACATTCGACAAGTTTATATTCCTCTCCCGGCACGCGTTCACCGACTTCCACCGTCCAACGACGATCGTCAGCTTCAGCGCGCTGTTTACGCTCGTCGCTCTTCGGCGGACTAAAAATATGTTCAAACAGCAATGGTGGATATACCGTTTTCCTGAAGTCTTGGTTGTGGTAGTTGCTTCAACATGTAAGTCCAGCCAGCCGTAAATTCTCGGCGTCGCAACGGCTGATCCCTTGACGTCAAGTCCTTTGCTCAGAATTCTATTGGAACCAAGATGGCGTCGACATCCTTGGAGATGTTCCCATCAACACTGTCGGCTCGTTCTTCCAGTTCCCACTTCAACGCGCCAACCTCAAATTTCTTCGGCGCACCACTCCTACGGCCGTGTAAGTACCGTTGCTCTATGCAGCTTAACTACCGCAATACTGAACACTATATTCTATGAAGTCTGATTTCAGTCGTCGGCTTCCTCGACAGTATCGTTGCAGCGAAGCAGAACGGTACCCGCTACGGCTACTCCATCAGCCCCAATCGCGAGCTCGTTGCCCTTGGCGTAGCCAACCTCGTTGGTTCCTTCGTCCCGGGAACACTGCCTGCATACGGCTCCATCACCAGGTAAGTGTCTTCTCCTTGAATTCCATGGAAGTTGCTAAGCCCCTTTAAGGTCTCGAATCAACGGCGACGTCGGTGGACGTACACAGATGGCTTCGCTCGTATGCTCGACTTTAGTGCTCCTTGCGACGTTCTTTCTCCTGCCGTGGCTGTACTACCTCCCCAAATGCGTTTTGGCGTCAATGTTTGTGTCCTCTTTGTTTCCTACAGATTTCCTTCAACTGAGATGTGTTCATAAAGTATTTGTCTGGTGGTGTTTTCGCTTCTCGCAGAGACTCCAGAGGATGTTGTGTATTATTGGAGGTGAGCGATGCATGCATCATACCATGATAGAATGCACTTGCTCATGTCATGTCATACTAGAATGGGAGCATGGGTTGACTTATCACTCATGTTCCTGACCTTCACATTCTCTATCGTCTGGAATGTCGAAGTGGGTATTGTAGTCAGCTTGATCATATCCCTTCTTTTAGTGGTCCATCGTTCTTCGAAGACGCGTATGACAATCTTGGTGTGCCTGTTACGACCCTCTCTCGCGGTTGGCTGACTGACAAGAACTCTCCAATAGGGTCGCATCCCTGGTACTGATCGATGGAAGCCTCTGAACGAGAACCCAGAGGCGGAGGAGTATATCCCCGGTGCTCTTATCGTTCGTATCCGCGAGAACTTGGACTTTGGTATGCAGATAGTTCGCGAACACATTGGTCTCTAGCTGACTTGTATCCGTAACAGCCAATACTGCTCAGCTCAAAGATTTGAACGACATGAACCTATAAACGAGATTCGGTGGCTAAATCTAATTCATGAACAGAACGTTTACGTCGGTTGGAGCTCTACGGAGTGGACAAAAGCCATCCTTCTGAAGAACCAAGAAGGCAGCAAGCAACTGTCCTGGTGTTTCATATGGCTGATGTTGACACCTGTGACGCATCGTAAGCTTTGATTTGATCTCCTCAATGTCGTTCTTCTCTGACCATTCTTATGCTGTTAGTGCTGTGCAGATTTTCCATGAGCTGTGCGAAGAGTATAAGGTGCGTTCGACACCAACCTCACAGCTCACAGATTCTGATCGGTTTACTCGGCAGAACCGTGGCGTTGGCCTCTTCTTCGCTCATCTTCGGCCCGAGCCCATGAAGATGTTTGTGAAAGCAGGTATCGTTGACCTGCTTAGCGCTGATGCATTCCGGCCTAGTGTTGCGGATGCCATGGCTATGGTTGAGGCAACAGCACAATCGTCGCGTTGATTAGCGCTGACCTCTGTTTCGCTTTGAACGTTTATCTGAGATGATTTATAGAACTTACGAAATGATATGTGCAATACGCAAACTTTATACGCTTATCTATCTCACAATCAAGTTAATCGCAATACGACATGACAATACATTCATATCCCTGATGATTGCCTTGCAAATGCTCTGATAGGGGAGCCATCGCTGCCCGTAAGATTTAGAGGGATAAGATTCACCTCCCAACCACCCTTCCCAACAAGCTCCTCTAGGTTGGTCATATTTTCCGCAATTACACCCCCAGCTCCCAATATGATTTCATGAACACCCCATCCATTATCTCCTCCAGCGCTCTCGAAGGGAGTTTCATCTGGATTCAGGGTATCGATTCCAATGACACGGATTCCACTTCGTAGAATACGGTCTGCTACGTCTCGAGCGAGAAACGGGTGGTCGATGTATTTGGGCGTTTTCCAATAGCGTTTTGACCATCCCGTATTCACCAATAAGATCAACCCCTCCTTCATCTTTCCAGCGTATGGCTCGAAGCACTCCCATGTAATCTTCTGTCTGGGCTGTAAGTTCTGCTGCGACAAGTCCACTACGAGGGCGGGACCTATGAGGTCAGATAAATGGAGCTGGTCTATGGTCTTCCCGTTCTCAGAGAAATGATATGGTGCATCGATGTGTGAGCCTGTATGCGAGCCTATGATCATGGATCGTACGTTGTATCCATCTTTCTCGATCGTGGCGGTTGGATGATAGCTGAACGGGCTTTCACCAGGGTATACTTGGACATCCGAATCCAGTTTATGGGATAGCTCGACGATGCTAGTATTTCTTGAGCTCATGAAGGATTGGAAAGAAAGCAAAGTTGGCTGATTGAAGTCTCTGGGGCCGCATCTGCGATCTTACATAATCCCTGGCACCTGCGAAGATCGAAAGAAGGATTGAAGGACTTGCGTGCAATACGAGATTTACATTTACAGCCTGCCAAACTCTGCATAAGGACAGACAAATAATAGTGCTCCCAGACCACCCCGCTATAAGCGGGATAGGAGGGCATAGAAATATTCCGTTGGTATTCCTATCCGGTACTATTCAAGTAACAACATACTCTAGTTATCTTAGTGGATTCGAATTAGTGGGCCATTAATCCTACCGAATCTGGCTACCAGAGAATCCTAGTCTAGTTGGTGTATTCGTAGAATCCCTTGCCGTTTTTCCGTCCGTACCATTGGGCATCGACCATACGCTCTAACAGAATGCTCGGGCGATATTTAGAGTCACGGGTGCCTTCATATAGTGTTTGTTGGATTGCAAGGCAGGTATCAAGGCCGATACTATTCGCCAAGAGCATCTGTTAAGCGTTTAACATAGAGAAAGAGAAATATGCTTACAAGTCGGCTACCAGACAAAGGCTACGTCAGAAGCGAAGGGGTCAGGAGGAATGAAAGATCCATACCAAGTTGTAAGGGGCCCATGGGATGGTTCATGCCCAACTTGAGAGTCGTATCAATATCCTCCCGAGTCGCGGTTCCCTAAGAAGGCACTATGATCAGGCTATTTTCATGGTTTCTCGCGTCATTGAGGGCACAAACCTTTTCGAGACACATAATGGCCTTGACAGAAGAAAAGAATTAGCTGATTCAACAAGGAAAGGGCATAATGAAAGCAGGAACATAGCTGAGTATTGAATGCAGAAAGAATAACTCTCTGGAATGGAAGCCTCCACTTGAGATCAAAAATTTGAAAGAGAAAGAGAAAAACCCATGAAGAACAATGGTCGATAGATTGCAAATGATAATTTGGACCTCACCTCGTTAATGAAGGGCATCAAGAGCGCATTGGAAACAAATCCTGGTACGTCTTTCGATGTCGTCACCTCTAAATTATGCGATTATAGAAAGGCAAGACACACAACCGAGATTGTCAGCAGTAGTTTGAGATCTTAACTGTACACGTACCTTTCCCGCAAGCCACAGCGAAGGCGCGCGCCCTATCAAGAGTTTCTGGTGTCGTTTGCAAAGCCGAAATAAGCTCCACGAGTTTCTGCATTTACGTAGTGAATACTGGCATTTTAGGCAAGAAATTGACACACACCATCACGGGAACAGGGTTGAAGAAATGAAGTCCTAGAGACAACAGACATCTAACGTTGTGAACAGCACGGAAGTCATGTCACATACCTACGACCCGTCCGGCGCTTTTTTTTCCCTCCTCGCTTGCAGGGCTCACTCCTTCCCGAAGTGAAGATGCAGCAATCTTCGTGATACTGATGGAACTTGTGTTAGTGGCAAGAATTGCGTCGGGCCGGAGCTCAGCCGCAAACGACGAGAATATTGATTGCTTCAGAGGCAGAGACTCTGATACCGCCTGGTATTATCGTCAACATATGCTTACGTTATGAATAGGTGTTACTCACCTCAATAACCATGTCCACATCCCTCAGTCCCTTGATACCAGCTTCCGAACCAATAACAGTCACTCTATCTCGCGCTTCCTTTGCTTCTTCACTCGAGATGCGGCCTTTGGAAACGTCTTTGGCCAAAAGCTTGTCCATAAGTGATAGCCCCTTCGCAACTTGCTCGGAAGAACGATCGTGGAGGAGAACGGGTACTTTTGCACGAAGTGCAGAGACAAGAGTAATGCCGGTTCCCATCTGACCTGCGCCTAGGACTCCAAGGGTTCGAATTCCATGTGCAAGAGACATTTTTGTGAGAATTCTTAGACAGTTACTGAAATTCCAGACTTCAGAACGCGAAGAAGAATAAAACCAACTTCCGTGACGAAGGATATAGGTGTAGACCGGGGCAACGGTGACCGAACGCGGGGTACAGGTAGCACGTGAAAGCCATACCAGGATGGTAAACTTAACCTTCTGAATCAAATACCATCAAATACCAATTTAAACGTGTTCACGTCGGTTGTCATTATTCACAACCAACATGATTTTATTCTGGAAGAAGCTCCATGATTTTTTCATTTACGGCACAATTATATTCTATAGCTACAACTCTCTCGAGTTGCCGAAGTAAATTAGCTGCTATTGAGTCTACTTACCGTTACTGTAGTCCTTGAAAGCTAACAACGTCAAATAGCGACAAGATCGAACCGGCTCCATGAAACGGTTATCGAGAGTTCCGGAGATGACGTCATTACCCTTGAACACACTTATCCAAAGTTGAAGCGACGAATGGGATACTCCTCGACTACAACCCCCATACTAACCCCTATGACCAGTACCCTTCCCCCTCTCGTGCAGGCTTTCTCCGGTGCAATTGGAAGTGCGTCTGCTAAGGCTCTGGTTTATCCATTGGATCTGGTTACGACGAAGCTTCAGCTGGACCCTCCTAACAAGCCGAAGAAATCACGAGGAATTCGAGGTGCAATACGTATCTTGCTGCATATCACAAAAACGCGCGGAATAAACGCATTATACGATGGAATTGTTACCGATGCTTCCGCTACGTTGTTATCAAAGTCAGCCAACTATTTCTAACACAACGAATATTATTCACCTACATCATGATATCTCGTAGCTTCTTTTACTTCTATATCTATTCTTTCCTGAGATCGCTATCAGCGAGGAGGCTTATATCTATTCCTTCGTTTTCCCAACAAAAACGAATGGCTATGACCTCCCGAAATTCTCTTCACAAGCCGACTCTCTTTGAGGAAGTACTCCTTGGATTCTTAGCCGGTGTCGCATCGCGAGCAATTTCGACCCCTCTTAATATCATTACGGTGAAATTACAAAATACAAGAGATGATGAAGAAGAGTCTGGAGTTGAAGAACCAAATCAGGCAACTGTTAGTTCGATCGCGAAGCTTATACACAAAGAGCAAGGATTGGCTGGATTTTGGCGAGGTATGCCATCTATTTTTTATCAGTTTGTTTAACAACTAAAGGGGATTTCAGGATTTAAAATGACCACTATTCTGTCGCTCAATCCCTCTATTACGCTCGCTTTCTTCCAGATATTTCGAAAGATACTTTCATTCACGAGGTCACCGATACCAAGCGCGCCGAATAGCAGCTTAATAAAAACAGCGAAGAATATTAAACTTGCCCACCCAGCTGCAATTAGGAAGGCCCCGAGTGTTAACCCAACACCTCGTGAAGCATTCCTTGGTGGCGCGATATCCAATTCGATAGGTAACTATCGTTTCGAGGCCGGAAAGCTTTCCTATCAAACATACTCATTCTGTTCTTCCTAGCTGTTGCTATTTTATACCCGCTTATACTAGTGAAAACCCGTCTTCAAGCATCCTCTAGTAGTTCCATGCAACAACTCCTTCTAGATGCGTACCTAGGAAAAGACAGCTTAGTGGAGACTCGTTCTCACGACAAAGGAAAAGAAGTCGAGCATCCCCAAACGCCAGGAATCTTAGGCCTCTATCAAGGATTGGAAATGCAGATAATGAAAGGATTTCTTAACCAAGGAGTAACACTTCTCGTGAAAGGAAGGTGGGTTGCTTGTCTTTATTTCATTGTGCCGAAGACAAATCAGATTTACTGGCCGTTTATTAGGATCGAGGAAATGATTGTTGCAGCTTACAAGCAATCAACTAGGAAATAGGGTCTGAAAGCTCTTTTTTTGAGACGGCTTCATTTCTTCGAACTGGTCTGTGGAAAGCATACTGGGATTTTATATCCAAGCGTTGATACCTAATCGCAATTTCTTACTGTTTATTCTCTGTGCCATCGAACTGTATACCTTGAATGGTGGCAATTTGGCGGTAATTCTAATTCCTAGCTGATACGGACGGCAAGCTCCGTCGGTCCTTGCCGATCTGATTCGAACTTCAATTTTCAGTGCGACCGCCGATATTCGTAACAGCGACCTCTTACGTACCTCTTCAAGTCCTGAACCCTACTGGAACCCGTCCCAAAGGTTCACCTCCTGCGCTAAAATTAGAAGCTTCATCATTCTGTCCAGATGTTCTTTGCTATGGCCCATCTGTCATAACTACTGCGGACTTCAGGGATATTGCTATGTGAAGGTTGGTTTCGCCCTTCTATAAGCGAATAAGGGCTCATTGACTACTGCGCAAATCTAACTGCCGAAGGCATGGCTTCAAGATGATTGGCGATTAGCTGGATAACCGTCCCGATGACAGTAGAATTCGACCATCAGACACAGTGCATTCTATTAATCAAGACAACAAAGAGGCACGCTACTCAGTGGCGTCTTTTCTTTCCAAGTCACGGAGAGGCTGTTTTCAACTGAAACCATTATATATTATTGCTGAGTTGTCTCAACTGGAGTATGGTATTCGAGTTGTCAATCTTGGCATACGCTATTTTCAACAACCATTCCAATTTCTTCTGTAAGTTCATCATGTTATCATTGGTACAATTTACAGTTACTGAGCACCAGATGTCTTTAATCATAGGGTTTACTAGAAGGCATATCCTTCTAACACATCGGAGACAGGCATCATTCTTGACAGAGCCATGACACGCAGTCATGAATGTCTATCTGCCAGTGGATAGTTGACATCTTCCAAGAGGTAATACTCCACTTCATAATTCGGTATAAATTAGAATCTCCGTTAGCAAGGAAAGACATTCTCGAACCAACTCGGCTTCCTCTATCCACAGTTATGTTGAAATATTTACCTTCCTTTTTGCTAATTACTTTGTTAGCGTTTTGGGCCAGTGCTCAAACTGGCTTGACCGTTCATACGCAACAAGGCGATGTAATGGGGACATCTATTATTCCATCAGTGCGACAATTTTTAGGAATTCCTTACGCCGTCGCCTCCCGCTGGGAGGCACCTTTGAGCCCTCCGGCACGTACTGGTGTTTACAATGCCAGCGCTTTCGGGGATTCTTGCGTCCAGTTGCTCAATTCTGACACCCTCGAATTTTTGAAACTGGCAGGTGCCGTAGATATTAATGTTCCGGAGTCCGAAGATTGTTTGAGTGTGAACATCTGGGCACCGAGTCTTTCTCGAAAACAAAGTACAGCAGTCATGCTCTGGGTTTATGGAGGGTCATTCCAGTTCGGGACGGTAAGCACAAATGCATTATACGTTCATTATAATTTCTGATCCCTGTTATAGAGCAATTTTGCTTTATATAATGGACAAAATATCGTGCGGGACAATGACGACGTTATCGTGGTTACCTTCAATTACCGAACTAATATATTTGGGCAACCCAACGCACCTCAGCTGGTTAGCCCTGGCACATCGCAGAACTTTGGTCTTCTTGATTTGGATGTAGTTATCCAATGGGTTCACAATAACATTGCCGCTTTTGGTGGGGACCCAAACCGCATAACACTATTTGGCCAGAGCGCAGGAAGTGGAGCTGTGGATGCCTATACATTTTCTCATCCACAGGATACGATTGTTAAAGGTAGGACAAAGTCCTTTTATTGAACACCCAATGTTACTAGATATATCTCACCCTATATTTAGGCGTCATTGAGGAATCTGGAGCGTATGTTCTTTCCACTCCTCTTGCGGTGGAGCGCTGGACTAGAATCTAAGTAATTTTTAGTTTAGCTGTAGGATTCAATATTGTGACCGCCAATTCATCGTTCAATTCTACGCCTTGGAATACTGTGGCTGCCGCCGTTGGATGTGGTGGAGGTAAGACGATTTTTTTTTTTTTTGTACATCGTCTAATTGTGACATGTCTCACAGATTCCTCAGCTGCCCAATTTTCGTGTATGCGAGAAGTTCCCTTCCGCACCCTCGAAAATGCCGTTATTAGCACCAATATTACTTTTAACACTGTAACAGACGGTATGTATCCTTTTAGAGCTTACTTCTCTCCTATTCACTAATTCACTTTGACAGACATCACAGTATTTTCAGATACAAGTGCTCGTGCGGCATCTGGAAATTTCCTTCACGTTCCTCTTCTAGGTGGAAGTACTGCACAAGAAGGCGACATTTTTATCATCGCGCAAGAGCTTTTAGCTACCGGAACCACAGTCCCGATTTTAACCCAACTTGTCGCTGATTTATTGACCATGGTTAGTATATTCGCGATTTCATCGGGATATCTAGGCCATTTAAATGTAATTTGTTTACCAGGTTGAATTTACTTGTCCAGCTGGTGTAACTGCTCAATATCGCACCAGTGCAGGAGTACCTACGTGGAGATATCAATATCAAGGTGGACGATTCTCTCTTTGCCCAAGTAACTATCATTTGACTTACGTAAATATACCAGCTATTTTTCCTGACATTTCGACGCGTCCGGATCTTCGAGCATTTCATGCTTCCGAGGTGCCGATTGTGTTTGGGACCTATAATGCATCTTCATCTAATGTTCCCGCTACTGCGATTGAGATATCGCTCTCCAAAAATATGCAACAAATTTGGGTTGCATTTGCAAGAGACCCAGTGCACGGGCTGTCGAACTTGGGCTGGCCAATCTACAATGAGAACACGAATAGTCTTGCTCAGCTCGGAAATATATTGAATCAGACAGGTGTCACATTCACTCAGGGAGCTTTCATAGACGCTGGTTGCGCAGGAGCAGATGCTTTGCTCGCTCTGCTTCTAGGTCAGTTGTCATTGTCAATTACTATTTGATGCTTGGTTGGTCACCCATTTATCGATTTAATACGCTTTTTATTTCTACTTGATGTATTTTTTGATAGGTTATTTATCCTTGCGGTGTTCATTATAAATATATACAGCAGTTTATTTACTAATATTAAGCACGCATTTCCTTCGTCTTTGAAACTAAGCCAGAATAGATACCAAACTCTACTGGCTCAGAACAACGATGTCCAAAAGTTGGAGCGTTGTTCCAAGCTGCTCAGTCTCAGGCATCTGTTTTCACTAAACGTGAAATTCCACCCCATAATCTCCCAATTAGATTGAAGGTTTTTAAGGATCCCACTGAAGTCGCCAGCCAGTTTTGCAAGTGGTAAATTCCATAATGCTGCTTAAAATCATGTACAGAATTACATGGCGCAAAAATTCAAAGGAGTTCAATTGTTGTTACTGTGAAAAAAAGCTCCAGAGAATGATAATACTATCCTATACACTGGGTAACGCCCCCGTCAAAAATGCTGCGATACCATTGGCAGTCGCGCATCCAGCATCAACTAGTGCACCAGCAGTAAATACGACCCCTGTTTGATTGATGGTATTCCCGAGCTGTGCGAGACTGTTCGTATTCGCGTTATACATTGGCCAACCAAAATCCAACAGACCATGAGCCGGATCCTTCGCAAAAGTAACCCAAGCACTCTGAACATATTTAGAAAGCGATATCTCTGATGGAGTCGCAGGAACACCAGCAGTGCTTGTGTTATAGGTACCAAAGACGATAGGAATTTCTGAAGAGTGATAGGCACGAAGGTCTGGACGGGATGATATGTCTGGGAATATAGCTAAAATGGAGTTTAATTAAAGATCGTAAAAGGATGGCTAGAATCTTCACCTTGGTACTGATAACGCCATGTAGGTACGCCAGCGCTGACGCGTTGCTGAGCAGTGACACCAGCAGGGCAAGTAAATCCGACCTGGATAAAATGAGACTCTTGCTCCGTTCATTTCAAAAAATGAGGCGATGAGTGCTCACAAATGTTTGTACGTCGGCTTCAATCTCCGTAATTCCTGGAGGAGCAACTCCGAATGTTAGAAGCTCCTGAGCGACGACGAAAATATCTCCCTCCTGGGCCGTGCTTCCTCCAAGAAGTGGCACATGAAGGAAATTCCCTGCAGCCGCACGAGCACTCGTATCCGAGAAAATAGTAATATCTAACCACAGAAATTAAGTCATCCCTCACTATGCTACCAAGTCGTCGAGAAGCACTTACTATCTGCTAAAAGATTAAATGTTGCATTGGTGTTCACAACTGCGTTCTCCAGCGTCCTGAAAGGTACTGCTTTCATACAGGAAAACTGAGCAGACGTAACACCTACGAGCCGCTTGAAAAAAATATGTAGGAGGTAATGCTGAGATCTGCTCACTGGTGCCACATCCAACAGCAGCCGATACAGTATTCCATGCGGCTGGAGTAAAAGCCGCAGATCCTAAAGCACCGCCCGAAACTAGCGCTAAACTAAGATCAAGGTACTATTATGTCAGAAAATATCCATGATCTCGGATCATAGAAGAGCATACTTTCCAGATTCCTCAATAACTCCTATATCAATTTCGTTGTGAAAATTTATAAATCATGGAATCAATAGAGCCCACCTTTAACGATAGTGTCATGAGGATGGGAGAATGTATACGCATCTGCTGCAACACTTCCTGCACTTTGGCCAAATATAACGATACGGTTTGGATCGCCACCAAAAGCGGCGATATTTGCATGCACCCAATTAACAGCGGCTTCTAGATCGAGGAGACCGAAATTTTGTGACTTTGACGAACTGACGAGCTGAGGTGCATTCGGCTGTCCAAAGATGTTCAACCGGTAGTTGAACGTGACAATTGTTATGTCCTCATTATCGCGCACAATGTTTTGTCCGTTATACGCAGGAATATTACTCTGTATATGCAAAGTGTGAATGGAATGTAGATACAGATCATGAAACTTACCGTTCCAAACTGAAAACTCCCGCCATAAATCCAAAGCATAACAGCGGTCTTTTGTTTCCTAGAAACACTCGGAGCCCAGATATTGACGCTCATACAAGTCTCTGATTCAGGAACGTTGAGGCCACTACCACCCACAAGGTTCAAAAATTCGACATTTGGAGGAGTGAGGGATTGGACACAAGAGTCGCCAAAACTCGTAGCGTTTAATATTGTGCGACGCACGGGAGGAACAGAGGGAGCCTCCCAACGCTCCGCAACAGCGTAGGGGATACCTAAGAATTGGCGGACAGTGGGAATCACTAAATTGCCGGCAACGATTCCTTGCTGGGTAGGGACAGTAAGGCCATTTCCTTGAGCATGTACGCTGTATGCTCCGGTAATGACAAAAAGAATTGCGAGAGAAAGTTTCGTCATCCTTGAAAAACAGTTTTGGAAAAGACTTAGAGAGTATGATATCCGTTTCTTTCTTATAGCACGGAGGTGAATAAGGCATATGATTACCTGCATCTTATATATGAAGCTAGCGACGCATCTATTGTGCGCTATGAGCACACAAAGCAAGGCACAAGCATTGCATCCGAGCCAACATTGCACGATCCAGTTTTAATGGCATACCGTGTCCTCTATAGTTATAATATGTCAATTGCATCCACTGGGTGCATGAGCAAAAAAAGCGGTTGCAATGAGGACTTACCGAGGTTGTACCCATTATGGACCCAGCTCACCCATGTCGCAAGCAGGCTTTGGAGTAAGAAGCAATCCAGGAATTGCACCCACTGGTGGTTTAGAATAGATGAACGAGCATATCTGGGAGCACACCGCACTGAATGATAATACCCCACAAGGTCCGGTAACAGCAAAAGCCGGAAACTAACAGAGCATCCTAGCTCACCCACAATTTGCACACAGCAGTGAGACTGGAGTCCGAGAATAGAAGACGCGCGCGTAAGACTCAAACACAGGAGAAATGCTTCAGACGAATACTTAAAGAGTGTCCGATGCGTTAGCTTTAATTCGCTTTTATTGTGTGACGTCACGCGTCAGCTAATAGTAACGGAAAACACACGCCTACGCAACTTCTGTCCCGCCTCTCTCCCCCATAGCTGCTCTGCGTTACCCAACACATTCAACCAGCGCATAAAGGCGCTCATCGCTAAGAGGTGGTCCGCCTCGTCACGTCACCCTCTGCTCAACCGTCTCCTCATTAGAAAGGCCAAGGTACCACTTCCATCCCTCATCCAACTCTTGCCACGGAAACACGCCAGCTTCCTGACACAGATATTTACCGGCCATATCGCCCTCAACAAACATCTCCACCGAATAGGGAAGGCTGCGTCCTCCCTGTGCCCCGCTGTCAAGCGCAACCCGACACCCCACTGCATGTGCTATAATCCACTGCCCCGCACATAACGAACCACGCCGCGCATTAGCACATGCGTACAAATCGCCTATCCAGCGCCTCTCACTCCCTATCATCTTCAAAGACCCAGACTGGGTAGCCGCCCCTTTTTGAATTCGTCATCGCCACCGGCCGCTTCGACCACGCCTTTGGGAAACTTCTCCTTGGAAACCCCCTGAACCCACCCAGTGTAGTTCCGCCGGTGCCAGAGACTTCGACTCCGATCCTGTAGGTTTCTCACTCTTCCTCCACATACGAACTTTTAGATAATAATCACTCCGAGCAACGAAGCCATCGCTGCCCCAAGCCATCCACTCGTCATTGACACCCTACCTTGGGCGGGCTATGATACATTTCACTATAATACTACACCCAGTAGATACCACGTCACGATATAGAGTTCCATCCTCTGGCTATAATAAATTGATTGAAAAAAAAAAAAAAAAGTTCTGAATCGAATCATCCTTCCCGGGGGGCATGCTTCACTAATAAGGGAAGCTGGGCCCCTTTCTCTTCTTCATCCTCAATAGTGGGGATCATGACTATACAAGGTTCCCTCCTCAACTTGTTTGTAGCTGTTGACGGCAAAAATTCAAAGTTGTTCACCAACTCCACAAGGAACGCCTGAAGCTCTGCCACCGCAAACCTCCAACCGATGCAAGAACTAGTCGGCATCATAAAATGATCAGATTTCAGAAGACACTAGTGGGGAAAGTTCTATCTTACCGTACACCAGCAGAAAAGGACATCCTGAATTTCTTACATATGAATCGAGGAGATGGTGGAGCAAATCATGAAGTAACGCACAGGTTTCCGTAAACACCAACTGAAGCTGTCGTTTTCAGTTCACCGTTCAACCAGCGTGCCGGATTAAAGACATGCGAATCTTCTCCAAAGACCGCCTTATTCCTGTAGAATGCCTTGTTATTACTCAAAAAATCACAGGAAAGTAGAGAAATGGACGGGCCTATTGTAAGCATTGATGGAGCTCATGACCTTCATGCCTTTCGGGATCGGTAATTCAGTGATCACTTCCCCTGAGCTCGTGATGATTGGCGTTGACAGAGGTAAAACATCGTCATTCATAGCTTGTCTCCAAGTAAAATATGCAACGGGGTGGTAGCGTAATGATTCCTGGCGTTCAGAACAGTCAAACTAACGGTTTGAATACAAGCAACAGAGTCAAGTGTACACAAACCTTAATCACTGCGGTGAGATAAGGCATGGCTTCGAAATCCGTTGCTGTGAAGCCAGTCTGTCCTCGGGACTCGATAGCCTTTTCGGCGGTTCGTATCTCAAGGCGAAGTTTGTCTTGTATGTCGAGATGCAGGGCAAGCTCCAGGAGTGTCCAACTCAGTTGATTTGCTGTGGTTTCGTGTCCAGCGAGCATGATCGTACTATTTATACAGGTATTGTGGGGTCAAATGGAAATGCATTGAAGGAGAATATCCTACCGCATCTGAGCTAGCATTTCCTCTTCACTCATCTTCCTAATATCGTTTTCAGAATTATTTGCTTTAACTAAATGCACCGAAATCCCGTTCAGAGATCGAAAAGAGTCCATAAGATGTGGTACTTGCCTAATAAACTCATAAGATCTCGATTGCCCTTGCCATTGAGTAAATCATCAGCCTTGGTGTCGACAAGAACCTTAGCCACTTCGTTCGCCAATATTCCTGTTTTGCGCGGACGATCCAATCTGGCGCTTGGTAAATGATCAACCAAAAAGGTAAGGACTGGAGTAGGGATATATTGCATTAGTTCTTGGGAGAAGATAGTCGCTTTTGTCGGAGACCCAAAAAGACCTGCACTATTTCATGGCATTAGTCCACAAATTGAAATATTGGAAAGTCGGTTTACAATAAGTTGTTATAAGCTTTGCGAAGTGGATTTTCATCATTGTCCATTGCTCCGAATTTGTAATCAAATGCGGCTTTGCGAATATAAGCCAAATGAAGCGTAATGACAAATAAACGTAGTGCACCTTCTCCGATAGCGTCCAGAGCAGCGCGAGAAATCCACTGTGGAATATCAATGATAGCAGTCTCATTGGACGCCATGGACATCATATCGCGCCATTTCCCAGATACCTTCGCAGTATTTTTTGAACGTCGAAAGGCGATTGCCTAACAGAAATGTAATACTGACCTGAGATGCATAGTTTGTGAATAATGGTACGAAAGCCTTGGTTTCAGGAGCGCCGAATGCGGGCAGCATGACTTTCCGTTGACGTTTGTGGGCATCCTCTATGAATCACGTAGGTACGAGGTCGAATTCAGTTAAGGAGAAGATGTATTCACGCACCATCTGCCCACGTAACGCCTTTCCCATTGACCAGTCGGGAAAATTCACGGCGGGATGGCTCCTTGCGGAATCTATACCCTGAGCTCTGGTAGATGTACTGAAGGGCTTTCGGGTCGGATATTAAAAGGCGATCTTCCTGGTAGAGATTTCACATTTAGCACCAGAGGTTGTATAACTCCATTCGCAATAACATACCCCAAACGCGCCCTTGAACTTGACGACATCCCCATAGGCAGCTTGCCACTTGAACTCAGTCTGTTGGGAGATCGTGAATATGGCCCAAGAAATAGAGTATCAGCCACATGACGGCTACATACCTCTCCTACTTGCTCATGGAAAAGGTCATATAGGTTGCCTAGATAATGGATGTGAGTCTTCCTCAAACTTGTATAGATAAAGATCAAGATAATCACCTAGAAGAAATGATTCTGGCTTGGGCCCCGGGACGTGCGCAACCGAAATGCGAAAGAATCGTCGATAGACCAAATACAGAGTCAAAAAAGTGGTCAGTGAGGCCACGGAATGGCCAAGAGTGAGAGTCATGATAAGCTTAAACAAAGAGCCGCTTAGAGGTTGTTTCCAATTTCATGCTCCATTGCTATATAGTGAATCCGAGTCTGAATTCTTTCCTAGCCGTCTTGATCGTGAGAACATGACAAAAGCCACCTGACAAAACGGGCGTGCAATAAAGGCGTTTGGAGAAACATTGTCATTTGACAGGAATTAGCTCCATGCAGTTAAGGGGAAGGTTGAAGTATCTCTACAACATGTCTTCGATTGATAGCAACGTTCGATTGGTGGTTCTCCTGCGGGAAAAAGCGGTTTACTTTAGACTATACACTTATGATAGAATCACGCCCACAGTAACGCATTAAATAATGACCACATGCATACAAAGGGACTAGATGCACACTTAGATCTATATTCTCCCCGCTCCAAAGTCGTGGTATTGGTATTTCAAGCGTTCAGCGTTCAGCACCTACTAGTAGTATTCGCACTACGACACCGATCGAATTCCATGAGGGACAGGGCAGATGTTGGCTAGAAAAATCCCAGAAAAAGAAACTTTCATGTACGAACGTCGCAGCCAAAGCCAACCATTGAAAAACAGTTCAGAGAGTATCACTGGCATTTGAAGAGAGCAGCATGAGGATTCATTGACGTGTTTGACCTTGGTTCGATGGTGACCAGAGGGCGAGACGATGAATTCAATGTCACGGGTACGTAATTCAATGCCTGAGAATAAGATGAGAATCAAACTGCTGCGGTTCCCTAATGCCGCCGGGCCGAGCTGCCGCTTTTGATTTGTCCCCTTCAACTTTGCAACTTCGTCGAATTCAAACTTGAAAGAACTTTCAAATGTACTGCTAACTTCACTTCGTTTCCAGGCTGAACTTTCGACCTCATTGGTGCTAAAAATTTGATCTTTGTTCTACAAGGAACTCTCTGGATCCCTGTCATTCAATCTTGACTCTTGTACCAGTAGCAACGAGAGATTTCAACACAAAAAACTAGCTTAGTATGTAAGTTCAGTTAGCACTATCACCAAGCAAAATATTCTTAATACTTCGACCCCATGCCCTATAAGAATATGGGAGGATATCCGTAACGCAGAGCACTTCAGCAGTGCTCTAATATTGTCGAAGTAATCGTCTCCTCGACTGCGCTGCTCTCACAAATCCCAAGTAATAATGTCACCGAGGTCTGGTGACAAAGTTTATATTTTTAAAACCTTGGATCGAGCTAACTGTCTAGCTTTTCACACTGACTACGTCTAATATGAGGTTCTCGAATTCACTGATGACGTCTCCATGTGCCATTTGTCCTGTCTTTGGTGAGTCGGTACTAGAAAAGCACGAAACTTTCTAAGACTCGACCACTTAGTAAGTCAAGGACGCCGCAGCATAACGTCGACCGTTTCTCCTATTTCGCAGGCCCCGGCATTCGTACATAGCCATCTCAAAATTCTGGTTTGATAGCATGCCGCTCAAGCCAAGGCGTTGAAGTAGTCAGCCCTTTCCTTCCGTCGGGATCAAGCCTATAGATATCCCACCGGAACGCCACGGTCGCCGCGTCATGATTTCGTCCATGTCGCATATGTCCGACTTCGGAGAAGCCTCCGCTTCTAATACTTCAAAAAAGTTGGTGTGGGACTTATTTCTCTACTCTTTGCTGGGTGTCCAATTTTTATTTTTACTATAGACCACTAGGCAGCAATATCGACAGATGAAGTTTCACTACGTCCTTGCCATTTCTATCTTCCTATCCACCAGCGTCGATGCACAACGCGGCTTAACAGTCAACACGCAGCAGGGCGACGTGCTAGGTACGTTCGCCGCCCTCACCGTGCGCCAATTTCTCGGCATTCCTTTTGCGATTGCAAAACGCTGGGAAGCTCCCAAGACTCCCCCTCATCGAGTCGGAATCTTCCATGCCACGAAATTCAGTGACTCGTGTATCCAATCGCCTACGCCTCCCAACGTGGAATTTTTGATCCTTACGAATAACCAGGCTGCGGGGCTAAACGTCACCGAGTCTGAAGACTGCTTGACCGTAAATATATGGTCACCATCGATAGAGAGAAAACAAAATACGGCTGTGATGATTTGGATATATGGAGGTGGGTACGAGTTTGGAACGGCAAGCAATTTTCTTTTTTCAGTGAAGCATAACACATTGAACCAATAAAATTATATTAGAGCAATCTGGACATCTACAACGGCACACACTTTGTGCGAGACAACGACGACATCACCATCATCACGTTCAACTACCGCATGAATATCTTCGGGCAGCCAAATGCCCCTCAGCTAGCGAGCAAAACCAAATCCCAGAACTTCGGGCTCCTTGATGTGGATGCTGTTGTACAATGGGTGCACGATAATATACGTAATTTTGGAGGCGACCCAGAGCGCATCGTTTTGTTTGGGCAGAGTGCAGGAGGAGGTGCTGCGGATGCGTATACGTTTGCGCATCCGCATGATACGATGGTGAAAGGTATGTATCGCGCGTCAAATTTCGGAAGTTAGTGTTGATAGTGTTCCATGGCAGGAATGATTCAGCAATCTGGAAGGTCTGCCTCTTCCAATATATCTGAGTATTAAAATCATCATGACTTACAACATTTCCAGCGTCCCCATTGCAATTTTCCGTGTCACAGCCCCTGATTCAGTTCTGGATCCTACTCCATGGAACACCGTCGCAGCTGTTGTTGGTTGTGGAAACGGTAATTAACCAAAGGAAACTCAATACCTGTGTACTTGTTGATTTTACGTACCCAGCTACAACACTTGCCCAATTCTCATGCATGCAAGCAGTCCCATTCAGGACTCTGGAGAATGCGGTACTGAGTACCAATGCCCAATTTAACTATGTCGTAGATAGTAAGCGCCTTTTTTTGATATTATTCTTTCACTATCACTGACCTTAAAATGTCAAGATATCAACCTCTTCTCGGACTACTTCCAAAGATCCGCAGCTGGTAATTTCAGCCGCGTTCCCGTGCTAGCCGGGAGCACCGAAAACGAGTTCGATATCTTCGTGGCCGCGCAGGAGGTTATAACTTCGGGCGTCGTAGTGCCGGTCCTTACAGAGGTTCTGGCCGATATTGACACCCAAGTTAAATTTTCTCCGAATATGCATGATCCTATTGACTCATTGACGATGTATTTTAGATGTTCATCACTTGCAAAGTCGGAAACACTACGCTAGATCGCGTCAATGCTGGAGTTCCGACGTGGAGATATCAATACCAAGGTCTTCCACCGTTTCATTATCCTCTCATCTAGATTTGTCTGACGAATAAATCCCTACATAGCTGTCTTCCCAGACATATCCACATTCCCACACCTCCGATCCTACCACTCTTCCGAAATTCCGCTCGTCTTCGGTACCTACAACGCCAGCGGCCCCGGGATCGCACCCACGCCCACCGAAATCGCCCTCTCAAAATACATCCAACGCGCCTGGGTGGCCTTTGCCCGCGACCCCACGCACGGGCTGCTGGACTTCGGGTGGCCGATGTATAACCCGAACACGACGAGCCTCGCGCAGCTGGGGAACGTGCAGAACGCGACGGGGGTGGTGTTTGCGCAGGGGGGGATGCTGGATTTTAGTTGTAGCCAGGTGGGCGTGTTGGGAGAGATTGCGGCGCAGTTGGGGGGGCTGTTGCCTGGTGGAGGGGGCGTGCTGGGATAGCCTGGAGTTGAGGCTCCGCGCATTTGCGGGCATAGTGTGGTTGTGTAAAAAATGCTTTATGGAATGAAATAATTTTTTGAGATTTCATGAATGGGTTTTAGGCGATAGAGCATGAAGCTGCATTGTATTCCAGCCACGCCACGTCCAAGCACAAGGGCGAAAGCCAATGCGCGCACTGCACGTGAGGACGCGTTCATTGTCCTTGTTTGGCGACCCATTCAAGATGCTGTATGAGGAAAGTTCCCTTTGATAGCGGCCACCACCTACTACTGCACATTAGTCGCACGCTCATTGTGATTCGGCTAGACGCCATAACAGGTCAGTTATATTGCTGCTTGAAATGCTTATCTCGAGCGCGTGGTGCTCTCGCCTTCTTTTACCCGGGCCAAAGCAGCGTGCCAGGCCACCGGGGGAGATAGATATAAAGGAGGGCAGGGATGGATGGATGGATGGTGAGCAGCATCCACATCCACTCCTACAAACGACTTCCTCATACTTTCCTCATCATGGCATACACCGATAGCACTGTAAGCCCTCGCCAATAGTATGCCGTGGTTGGCTCTAACGCTGTCATATAGTCATTTTTAGTGATGTGCATGCCACCTGGCTTGTCGCAGCTGCCTTCTGTCACTTCCGTGATACGAGAGAGAGCCAAGGTCAAGTTCGAATCCTCCCCTCCTTCTCGGTCGTCTTCGTTCAGCAGCGACGAGGACGAGTGCACGCTGAGCGGCTTCGGGGACATCTCGCTCTCGAACGACAACTTCCTCCCAGGCCACCCGTGCGCGTTGACATTGACGCCGATAAAAGTAGTGGGCCAGAGGGGAAGGAGATCGCCTCCGCCAAAAGTACGCGACCTCTCGGCGTTTGTTAACGATGTGCATTTGTTTTCGTGGCTGTCTGTCGTACCTCACTAACTCTAATTCAGGTCGTGCTCCCACCCCTGGTGCAGAAGATCCTGCCAAGTACCCCTTCAAAAGCCGATGCGGGGGAGAAGAAAGTGACACCCGACGCCCTACAGGACGACCTAAACGCGGACTTCGAGACGCTCGTGGAGAGGTTGAAGAAGTCGCGCACGGTGCAGTCGCCCTGTGGCGAGAGCTCCCCCACAAAAGCCCCCGCGCCGAGCACGAATTCGAATTCGACGCCCGAATTCGCGATGCGCGCTCCACAGCCTCGGCGCGCAGTCAACATGAACACGCTGGTGGCACTAAATAGCTGCCAGGGAAATAGCTGCCAGGGATCGACATCTGGCTCCGAGGAAATGCTTCCGCCCGCTCCGAAGTTCCATTTGTAGAGACGCGAAACTTGCGTCGTGCGGTGGCGCTGCGCGTACTGTATTCCATTGCCTAGAGTCCGGGCCATATGCGCCGCATCCGACGGCGAGGGCAGTGCGCTTTGGGGCATGTCCTCCCACTGGTTATTTTGCGATTTGTTCACGAATGTGTAATATAGTACCTGTAGCCCGATACATACTGATCCAAGGCCCGCCGCGGTCTTGCATGAATATTAGGCCCTGCACACGACCTGCTGGTGTTTCTTGGTAACTGTACGCGAATAGCCCCAGGTATTCGTGAATGTGGGGGAAGGAACAGAAAGGAGTGCAAAAGCCCCAGGCGGATGATGGGGAGGATATAGGACGTGACCCTGTGACTCAGGTCTCCCCGTCTTTGTTTCCAACTCAAAACGTGCTTGCCTTCGCTCCCTTTCTCGTCTCCTCTTCCCCAGCCGCCGTCGCACACATGTCCCTCTAGATACCTTGCGCCCATCCCCACTCTCCTCGTCTCCCGCTCACCCCTTTGCACTTTCTGCTCTGCGGCTCCTGCGGTGCTGGTCGAGCTTGGTGGCCACCTGGTTCGTGCTCTTATTCATATACAATAAACTCTAGGCGCTCAAGAGACGTCGTCTCGTATCGCTATCTGGCAGACCACCCGAGTTCCGCCTTGCTCTAGCCAATGGGTCCGGAGTCCAGCAATGTCGATCCCGCGGCGGAAGAAGGGTGGCAGATCATCGCGACGGAGTGGTGGTGCACCCCCTACAGCTCCGTTTCGTGGTCACACCAGCTAAGGAAGGAAGGCGCAAAGCACCCTTTCTCTAAACCTCCCTACTATCATGGCGCTCTATATAGAGATCGCGGGAATGGACCGTCTTCGGAGTCTTGGTCCGCTGCCAGTGTACGTGAGGCGCCTCGTGGAGAAGGTACGAGTGCGGCCGAAGATGACGGTATGTTGAACCTGGATCATGTCGGAGTGCGCTCGGCCGTCGGTGTGCTCACTGCGTACGAAAACGACGTTGGGTTCAACTACTGCAGTTTCCCTGAGATCTCGCTCAGGGAGCTGGGTGTGGATTTCGGTCCCGACATCTGTTCACCCATCGAAGAAGAGGATGTGTTAGTTGGAAGGGAGCATTGGGATGAATTAGTGGGTGATCTTGTCAACGGGCCGTTATTTGACGAAACTCTCTGTGAGGATGACGAGCTGGAAAGAGCTCTTACTGTTTTGCATGCTTCGATGAAAACATGTGGACATCGTGCAACATCGACGCTCTCCAGTATCGAATCCACGGAGTCAGAGCACTCACTCGATTTCTTCGCGATGCCGTCCACACCCAAAGCCAAGAACGCCGATGTGCACGTTTTCGTTAAGGATGCCTCGCCCAGCTCGAGCGACGACAGCTCTGTTTTTGCATCTCCGTCCCGCCCACTAAATGCCACTGCCTCCTCCTTTGTTCCGTCTTTCTCATTCAAGCCCAAGTCCGAATTTCCCTCCCTCCCAACCCCCTCTTCGGCATCCGGCGGCGCCGTCTCACCACCCCCAGAAACTTACGTAGACTTCTCCTTCGCGACACTCAATCCTAGTCCCCTCGCAACCGTCACGATCAAGAAAGACGCGCAGGGCTTCTTTACTGAAGTCCAAGTGGAGCCGCCCACACAGAGCCCACCGCCAGCGCCCGAGCGCGCAGCGTCGGCACCCTCGTGTGCCGACCTCCTCCCCGCCTTCATGCAGGAGCCCAGCCAGCGGCAGAAGTCCAAGACGCGCCAGATCGTCGACCGCCTACGCTCCCAGGCTCAGGGACACGTGCCTAAAGGCGGCAACTCGCGTTTGGCAATGGAGCTGCCTGTTCCGCCGCCGCCGGGCAAGTGCGTGAGCCACAGCCCCAGCCCGATTTCGCACGACTTTAGCTTTATGCGCCCACGCTCCAGCGTGTCGGAGGGCCCTGGCGCTGAGCGCGAGTCGGTGCTGTCGACGCCTGCGATCCAGGAGGACAACGATGGGTGGTGGTCGGCGGGCGGGGACGGCGGGGACAGAGAGAGGAGGAAGGGCCTACTGCATGTACTTAGCCGCCGGCGCACGGACTCGCTGGGCTCGGATGTGAAGTCGCCGATGTCGGATAATGGGAGCAACAGCATCGCGTCGGATATTTTCACTACTTCCCCGTCGCCCTCTCCTGTGTCGACGCCCCCGTCGTCGTGCAATGACGGTTGGATCGAGGTGCCTTCTGTTCCCGCGCAGGTGCAGGCTCCGGTGCACAAGAAGACGCCCTCCTTCGCGAGCACCGGCAAAGCGCATAAGAAGAAACCTTCCAGCCACATCCCGCACCCTCCAGCCCCACATCCAGTCTTCAGCATCATCCCCTCCCCCTACCCACATATCCCGCACGTGCCCACCTCAGGCGTGCAATACGCCTCCCCGCGCGTGCCATCCTACTTCTACGCATACCACAGCATGCCCCTACCAACTCCCTACGCCCCCTTCATGCCCGTCCAGGCGCCCTTCCCGCTGGGGATGCACATGCCCCGCCCCGTGCACCCCGGCGGCGCCCCCGTCGGCGTTCAGTTGCCTGGCTCCGCAGCGCCCGTGTACGCCATGCCGCCTCATGCCCTTGCACCGATGGGACTGCATCCCAAAATCCCGATGTCAAATACTCATGTGAATCTATAAGCTGTCTGACCCTTTCTCTTTCGGCCCCCTGCGAAACACACTCTATTATTGTATCGTGGACCGACATGGAGGAAGGAAGGAAGGATGCACAAAGGCTACTTACTTTGCTATCAGGTTTTCTCCTATGTACTTCTATTCTCTCTCGTCCGTCGCTCACTGCGGACGTCCCATGGAAGCTCTGGACTTTTTTTTTGCACACCTACTTACTTACCGCTGCCATGATTTCTGCCCCAAACTGCATCGCACACACTGGATCACTTGCATTTGTTCTTTTATTTCTCAATCCCCCTGTATCTTTTTGCTGGCTCCTCATTTGGCAGGCAGCCTGGGCAGCCTCGTTGCGCTATTTAACTTAACCCACGTTTTCACGTGTCCCCTACGGGATATCCTTATCTACGGCTCCCAGTACTATACATACTATGTGATTTTCTTGATTCTTGGCTTTGTAAAAGGAAGGCTCTATGTACTTCCTATCCGTATTTGATAGCGTAGGGTACAAATGAACAGCTTTTGGAAGGGTATGCCCGCCTATTTCACTTTCACTCAATCAGGATAGCCCAGTCCTTCACAATCGCGACCTTAGGATCCTTGATCGTTAGCAAACTCGCAACACCCTCTTTCTTGTCTCCAGCAGCTACGCCAGGAGTATATTCCCAGACGAGCTCTTTGCCACCCTCCATCTTGACGCTCACCGGCTTGCTTCCAAGCCCGACGACGACAATCTTCTCTACTCTAACATCCGCAATGCTCTTCGCGAACGCATTCACAGGATTGAAGGTCTTGAGTGCGACGCCATCAACAGCTTCGGTGGGCTTCTCCGCACCGAGATCCTTACTTGAAATGCGCAAAGCTCTGGACTTCTTAGCTGGCTTTTCCGCGACGAATTCGCGCCAGATAAACTGGCCTTGCTGATGAGAGTAGGACTCGCCATCGTCAAGGTACAGTTCGCCGCGACCGGTATTGGTCTTGCTGAGTGCAACGCGGAGGGTGAAGGGGTCAAACTTCATGAGGGTCGATGACCTCCTAGGGCGTTCACGAGTAGACAAGATCGACCCGCCGCGGACGAACAAAGGGATCTGGTGCAGGGCAGCGGGAACAGTGATTTCTTTACCCTTGGCTGCTCCGCGGTACGCGATGTGGGTGAAATAGTCATAATAGACCTATAAAAAATCGCTTTAGCAAGACAATCAATACACATAAATGTATGAAACTAACCTGATCCTCAGCGAGGTACACAGTGGTCTCAGTAACATCCTTAGCAGTCACAGGCTTCACGAGCAGTCCAGATGAGCCGATATAGTATTGATCGTCGATCTCAAACCCATTCTTGTCCTTCGGGAACACCACATATTGAGGTCTGGAGATAGTCAAGTCAACAATCATCCACAACATCGCAAATCAAATCTCTCGCCTCAGAACAGGCAAGCCAGTCACCGTCGTCTCCCGGAAAGCGGTATACCAAATGGGCAGCTGGCTATACCTCAAGCGCAAGATATCGCGGACCATTCCCTTGTAGGGTTGGTCAAGGAGGAAGGGCTCGCGGCGCTTAGTATCGATGTGTGCATGGGCGCGGAAGAAGGGAGCAAAGGCACCGACTTGGTACCAGCGGACCAGCATCTCAGCCTCGGGATTTCCGAAGAACCCACCGACATCAGCTGACGTTAATATCGTCAGCACCAGGTGCTTTGGAATAAACGCAAAATAACTTACATCCTGCGAAGCTCATGCCGGCGATGCTGTTGGAAAGGACCATCTTGACGCCAACTGCCATGTGTTCCCAGGTTCCCAAGTTATCACCCGTCCACATAGCACCGAAACGTTGGGAGCCGGCGTAGAATGAACGAGTGAGCACGAAAGGACGCGTAGGAGGGTCAGAGCGTTCCGCAACTGCTTGGTAGGTGTGGTTAGACTGATCGAACAGAAGTTAATGGAGAGAAAAGGCCCACAAGTTTGAAGAAGGACTCACGAAGAGCATGCCATTGATGTTGTGGATATCACGATGCTCCCATCCGCCGTAGTGGATATTGTCCTTAGGCATTGTGATTTCGGGCCCATTGAAGACTGAAGGCTAACGGCAATAATGAGTTGAGGTCAAGAAAGATAGCCATAGTGCGTACTCACTTCATTCATATCATTCCAGATGTGAACAGCCTCGGTACTCTTGGTCCAAGACCATCGTCCTTGAATTTGTTGGGTCTTGAACAGCGACTTCCACCAATCCCACGCTCCTGGGTTAAAGAAATCAATCCAAGAGCTGCTTCCAGACCAGCACCAGCCTTCGTATTCGCCTTCACCACTCTTGGGCTTGACAAGAACACCCTTCTCTGCTGCTTCCTGGTAAACTGGATAATCGGAAGTGCGCTTGAGATGCGGGTCGATGATGACGACCATCTACATAATATCAGAGTTAGTATCGAAGATATTATGAGTTCAAGAAGTTGTGTTTACCTTGCGCCCGATGGCAGCAACATCATTAACCATCTCAACCGGATCAGGGAATGTCTTCTCGTTCCAGATGAAGTATTTATGATCCTCCGCGTATTCGATGTCCAACCAGAAGACGTCAACGGGCATGTCTTCTTCGTCAAACCTCTTCTGAACGGCGCGCACATCATCGGTGCTAACGTAGTTCCAGCGACACTGGTGGTAACCCAAGCTCCAGTGAGCAGGAAGGACAGGAGTACCAGTCAGACGAGAGTATTGCTTGAAGACATCTTCAGGGGTGGGACCAGGCATGAGGAAAATGTCGAGAATCCCGGATTCTGAGATCCAATGTGTTTCCGTAGATTTAGGAGAGGAATGTGCGACATCGATCCAGGTTTCTGACGCAACGGCGTCGAAGATTCCGACGGTGGAATCACTCGAATGGGCATGGAGGATGGGGATAGAGCCATAGAGGGAGACAGGAGATGACGCAAGGTACTCGAACACATCGGCGTTGTAGAGACGATAAGGATCAGTGAATGTAGGTGATTCACCCGCAGTTGTTGGCAGGGCAAGACGGGTGGCGTGTTGAGGAATGCCGTAGATAGTGGCGTGGTTAGGGAAGGTGATGTCAATCGAAAGAGATTCAGGTCCTGGTCAAAGAAAATATTCAACTTTCTTTTCTGCGAGTAGAAGAGCTCTTGGAACAAACCTTTAGGCTTCGAGTCAGTCCACGATGAGAACGTTTCCTCCCAGTAGGCATCTTCCGAGTCTCCCTCGAACCAAGCTCTAGGGTTCTCTTTCTGAAGGACAACCTGGGCCTCCTCTGCCGATTCGCCTTCCGCAGGGACAGGCTC